>QKYT01000148.1:189332-208505 GCA_003550305.1 Glomus cerebriforme | reverse complement strand
TTTTTCAACTAATTATACGCGTTTTTCAACTAATCTAGTGTTATTATATGCATTTTTAAACTGCAGTTGTTTTACTGTATATTGTTATACATCTAAAAAAGTGTTGCACAACACATTTTTAATCACGTTGGTTGACAAAGGGTTCATTGCGCAACACTTTTTTGGTGTTGAGCAACACATGACGTATGTTTATACTTTATATGCCTGTTCAAAACTTCCTGATGAATATGAAAAAATCTGCTAAAGATAAAGATAATGCTACAATTATTTTTCCAAATCTGCAATATTGTAGAATTTTGAATTGAATTGTGTAGCAATTTCACAATTCCAATCACATGATTTATATAAAATACAAAATTACAAATTACTTGAAATCTAGTGATTAGATTTTGTTAAAATTTATACCTTTCAAATTCTCTCATTGAGCTGAATCAAATATATAAGTATCATCTTTCTAACATTAATATTGATAGAGATACAACTATATAAACATTTAACAATTTTTAAAAATAAATCATGATCCAATAATTTATGAGAGGATTCAAATAGTAAAAATTCATCTTTTTATTATTGATATTAATGAAGATAATACTAAACAAACATTTAAAAATTATTGGTGATGGAATATCATTCAGTAATTTGATTTCAATAAAATTTATATATCATTTGATTTGTCTCAATGAGAGGATTTAAATGGTAGTAAAATCATCATTCTAGCATCAATATTGGTAAAATTATGCTTTAATAAAGTTTATAATATATAATTTAGCCAAAATTGCAGAATTGAACCTTAATTTTCACAATTGTTCATAATATCATGGACCCATCCTTAGATGAAATCATATGTAGAAATTACACAATTGGTAATACATAGATGTCATAATGCAAGAATTAAACTTGCATTAAAAGAAATTCATATGCTTAACTGACATAATATTTTAATTCTTTTAAAATCATTTTAAACATTATTCTGAAATTTTCTTTGTCAATACAGCCATAATAAACCTAATAAAATCCTAATGATATTTTTCTATTTTTGTTAAGTAGCTGTAAATTTTAAATTTACTTTCTTCCTATAAAAAAAGAATGTTCAGAAATTATTACCAAAATTGTCTGAGTATGTCCGAAAAATGTTTCACACGTCTAGGAAATGTTCAGAAAACTGCAATATTCTGGATACTGAGATATTAACTCGCCTAAACATTTTCAGGTCATTTCTAAAATATTGCAATATCTCAACGTCCAGAATATTGCAATTTTCTGGCCATTTTCTGAACATGTGGAACATTTTCTGAACGGATCCAGATAATTTTGGTGGTAATTTCTGGACATTCTTTTTTCATAGGGTCTTATTGCTAATTGATTTTTTTGATTTTAGGAGTTACATAAAAATATCACTTTCATATTAAATAGTATTTTGAAATGCAAATGTATTAATCTTGTATTATTTTCTTGTAATATACATATTTGATTTACATATAAATAATTCAAAAAAGTATGTTATACAGGTATAAGAATGATATATTTTTGCTTTTAAGATATTTGAGATAAACCATATCAAATATTGTCAAGTTAAGACTATGTATTTTATTTTATATTTGGTTATCTTGGGCAGTACAATATTATTGCTTTGTGAGCTTTAATAAAATTGTTTTTAACCAGTTAGTATGGGATTTTTGATAACTATATTAACTAAGTAACTGCAGGAGTAATGCACAATTTATTTATTTTTTTTTTACATATAATACACATTTTTTTGTAATAGTTATAGATTACAAATTACATCATTAAAATTAAATAAATTATATTGGTTTAAAAATTCAAGCTGTAACATCATGCCATATTAAAAAAATGCTATAAAAATGATAAAAACTTTCTTAATTTAATAAAAACCTGATGAGATTTTTCTATTTTTGTTAAGTAATAAATTTTAAATTCACTTTTTTATTGCTATTGGTTTTTTGATTTTAGGAGTCGCATAAAAACATTATTTTTTGATTTAATATGTATTATAGTATTTTGATATTTGAGATAAATCATATCAAATACTGTATTGTCAAGTTAAGATTATGTATTTTATTTTATATTTGGTTATTTTGGGTAGTGCAATATTATTGCTTTTGTAAGCTTTAATAAAATTGTTTTAACTAGTTAGTACTTGATTTTTAATGACTATATTAACTAAGAAAGTGGCTACAGGAGCAGTGCACAATTCTGTTTCCATAGTTCAATAGTTTATTTCAAAAATAATATAAATATATGAATAATTAAAAAATAGAAATATATAGAAGAACAGGAAGAATATTTTTTTTTAAAAAAATATGCTAAAAAAAAGAAATTTCTTTTTATGCATCCAGAATTTCAACAAATATCTATAAATTTTTACTGCGCCGAAATATTAAAGTAAGATCGACAATTTATTACATGATTGTGTCAAAATATTTTTTTTGTTATTTTAATAAATTTATTAAAATAATGATGGTATCCAATCTATGTTCATATGAAAAAGAAGAAAAAAAATACATGCTTTAGAATTTCGTTATTAGTTAAATTAATTAAAGAAACATCTCCTTTATTCATCTTTTAATTAGTCAAAAACAAGAAAGAAAGAGAGAAAGGAAAGTGCACATTTTAAGAATGGTTCATATCAAGATAATCGTAAGTACAATTTTTTTCTTATAAAATAAACCATATTTTTTTTTTTATCGATAACCGAATTTTCGCCGTTTTCACATCCATTCTTTTATTCTCAAAATTTTTAAATTTTTGCGAAGATTAGTACAATATGCTATGTTCATAATATTGCGGAACATAGAATTTACAGTCAAAAAAATAACAGCTATTGCAAGAATAAGCAAGGAAAATCTCATAAGAATCTCTTATCTGCGAATTAAAGCCTTAATACCAATTCGTCAAATTATAGTTCGTCAGGCGTATGAACTGGTATTCTGTGTGTGTCATTTAAAGATGATTGTAATTAAATAATGTTATTATGAAATCAACTTCACGTTGAAAGTTAAATATAAACCATAAAAATATACACGCTTATTTAATTAAATTATACTAAAAAAGAAATAAAAAGACAGCATTATAAATACATCATCTTTAATAATGTCATCAAGATTAGGTTACGAAAACTAATATTTTCGGATCACATAACATTTAAATTTAGAAATGATCCGGGGGTATTATTTCTTATTCAAAATGTAACGGGACAGAGATATTGAAAAATAAAATTTTATGTGATAACCAATGTTTTGTGCAACAATTCAAAATAAATTACGTGTTATTTAGTTGCAAATCATTTGTTTATTTATTTTTTCTTCAATTTGCTGCCAACCCGACGGCCCGATAACTAAAATAATTCTCTAAAGATGTCTTTTACCAATTAATTGTATATTATTAAAATATTAATACACAAAATAGTTAGTGTATTTCCTAATTGCTTCTATTAATGTATTCATTTGATTATTGATTTCTGAAGATTCTTCTTTATAATTAGATATATTTCTATTTTCATGATTATAAATATTTTTTTCTTAGTAAAAAATATTATTAATACTATATATATTTCCTGGATTTTCTAATTTTTTTGTTAATAATTATTAATATAATAATATGTTGGTCATAATAGATAGTTAATTGTTTATAATTTATTAATTTTCATCACAATAATTAGGTTTGTTTAAAACGAATAATGAAATAATAATATGATCGCCACAGTAATCAAAAGTAACGTGTAACGTATTCTACTCGGATTTCGAGGTTGAATTTATTCAAACGCCGTAGCCGTAAAAAAAAAAAAAAAAATTATTACTGACACTAGTGCATTACGGGTACTCATAATTAATTACCCGTGCCGTGACCGTTATTACAATTTCGGCGGCACCTATAATTCGAATTAATATCCGAGTCGGACGATCGACAGGTACACAGTACATGTAAGGATTAGCATTATTTTTTTTTTACTACTGACTTGACGTGACGAATATGACGAATTTCATGATAAACCGATTTTTTAAAGTTTTTTTTTTCTCATTAAATTATTAATCAAAAGTTATCTTTGTTTAATTGCCTTCTACAGAAAAGAATATCATTCCAAATCGGATTGAAAAAAATAAAGTAAAATTTTGACATTATCATAAAAGTAATTGATCATTAATTTAAAAATACAATTAAAAAAAATTTTATTATAACTAAAAAAAAAAATTTTCATTTTATATTTATGTATAATATGTCTTATCACATATTTACTATTCTTGATTATATTTAACCTAATTATGAAACATTTGACGCCACTTTTCTTCATATATATATCTCACCTTGAATCTTTGATCTGCTTAAAAATTTTTTATTTTCTTTAAATTATGATGTGTTATCAAGTGAAGTGTACCCACAAACACCAATAAAAGTCAATTAACAAGTTAGGAAATTGATTTCAAATTAAAAAAAAAACAGAAAGACAATGTAGGCGAAACATATCGGTATATAAAATATCAATGCGCGATAAAGAATTTCTTGAAGGTTTATCGAAATATATACTTTTATGCTCCACAATCAATAATGATTATCGGTTTTTCCAATTTATGGTGATACCCGATGCACATCTTTTACGGCATTCTCATAGACTATTATTTCATAATATATTTATTTACTTAATGTTCAAACTTTTTATCGACATATAATTGGTAAGGATTTATTTGAAACATTAAGGTCTTAACTGGTAAGAACATTTTATCTTTAAATATAAATTATTGTCCTTTTTATTTTCACGTAAATAATCTCTATAATTTCTTTTCAATATGGTTCACTTTTTAAATGATTTCACTCGTATATGTAAAATAGAAAAAGGTGAACATTATTGTTCGTGCGATTTCCGTATAAACTTATATGAATGTTCAAATAGCAAATTTTATGTTATTATGGGAAAAATATTGGTGACACTATGTATAATCGTAACTGTGATGGCTATCGGATCTATAATTTATCTTATCAAAGTTAAGAAACAGCCATTCTTCTTTCCATCTACTAGAAGAAGAGGATGGTTGAGATGTAGACCTTTGCATTCTTATCACTTATTAGTGGTTTGTTTTATGTTCTGTAAGTTTAAATATATATATATATATGTATTTGATGTAGTAAAATGAAAAATAAATCTATTAACAAATTAAATTTTTAGTTGAAGCAATTCATTTGATGGCGTTAATATATGAATCTTATCCTACAATCGCAGCGGCTGAAGGTAAACTTTTTAATTTTTAAACATTAATATGCACGAAAAAACTAATTGATTAAATTATAACGTAAAATAGTTGGCAATATTGCGAAGAATGTTATAGGAAATGCAAGCGCTATATTCTATGCTGTTAGTATAGGTAAATGTATAGGCTAAAACTAATCATTTTATATTAAAAACTTAATTATTTAATATTTAATTTTTTTGACAGTTTGTTCAACGCCAAGTGTAACACTTAACGAGAATTATGAACTTTCAATTGAAAATAAAGGTCCAAATGCACGTTTAGTTGACATAATTGGAATTATATTATCCTTACTGCCAATGATCACCGGGTTTCTGATTGCTTTCTTAACAGGTCATTTCGCCGAAATAGATAATATTCAAATGGCAAATCTTTTCTTTAGATTGAATTATCTTTTTGAAATAGTTTGGCAAATATCATACCTTACGACATTAGCATATTTATATTACAAGTTAATGATCGTAATCAAGTATTATGTTAAAATATTAGAAGGACGTCGCGGTACTTCAGAGATCACCGATGAAAATCAGCTAAAAAAGGCCAAAAAATGCACAAAGAATGTAAGTTAATTTACGCAACATATGATATACAAATAATTTAAATTATTTAAAATATTTGTATGTTGATCTAAAAAAAAAAAAAAAAAAAATTATAAAAACAACTTTCTAAAACGATTTTATTATTTATGTAGATAACTTTGCCGGTTATGGCGATAGTTAATGGATTATTGCTCCAATCAATTATATATATCACTTTTATTATTGTACCTCGAACTACCACAATTTATTATTTTGGGTGGAATTTATTTTATTATTGTACTGAATATGTTGCCTTCCCGCTAATTGGATTTTCAGTCGAAAGTTTCTTGATTTTTTAGTAAGTAATCATTTCAAGAAAAAAAAGTATTGAAAAATATTATTATAATTAATTTTTTTTTTAATTTTTTTTTTTTAAAAACAAATTAATAGCACGATAAAAAATTTAAATATTTCAAGAATCTTCTAGTAAATCTAGTGTACCTTCAATTTTCGAACAAAAAGTTAACCAGGTGAACTAGATGATTTAAAATTTACGGCATTAATTTTGGGAATTAATGCTCAAACATCCGATTATGTTTTAACTTTCATAAAGAACAATGATATAATACTTTTTTTTTTTTTTTAATAGAATTTTTATTTTTTTTTTTAATACAAAATTAATAATTAATGTAATAAAAATTTAGTTAATCTACTTTGATAGTTGATTACACCTAATAAATATACAAGTTACACCTAATCTGATAGATTAGTCTAATTCTAGAATTATCCCGAAACTATACCTGAATATCTGATATTACATCATCCTGTATTACCATATTCCCACAATTGCTAAATTGAATTTTCGTCTGAATTTAAAATTCAGATACGATAATTTCTATAAATTCGAATCAGACATTTTAATTAAATTTAGACGAAAATAATTTCACTTTCTTCCCTTAAAACTGGATATAATGAACTTGAACACGATTTTATCTTCCTCAAATTTATTATCGGTATATGAAAATTTTTGACTATAAGAACCACTAGTTCGTTTGATATCCACAGTGATCATGTACAGTAAAGTACAATTGGATTTTCAAACTCTAAAACGTTCAGCCACTCGCCAACAATACATATAATTTAGGCTGGAATTAGAAAATTTTCGTTAAATGATATTTTAATTCCGGCCAAAATTAATGATAATTTTGGTCATGTTTTTTTTTATTATCCTAGATTTTGATTTTTTCGATTGTACCCGATCTTAGGAACAAAAATGAATGTTTTTCTGTCATTTTATTTGAGTAAATAAGCCCGTTCTTAGTAAATTCAATAATGCTTAATAACAATCCATTTATTTTTAGAATTTATAATGAATGATGTATACGAATAGAAAAAAGTCGTAAAATGAAAGAGTTATTTAGTAGTTAATTTTACTACTTAAAACTTAAAAATTAAATACATTAGGCGTGAAAAGATTTACATTATAGCTGTAGGATTTTCAAAAAAAAAAAATAATAATCAGGGCGACGTTTAATTATTCTGGTCGAAATCATAATCTTAGCTAAACATTATATTTAAAAAAAAAATTACTTTGTTCGAAACCCATTTTGTCGAACCTGTATTATCAAAAGACATTTTAAAGTTTCGTATTACCGAAAATCACTTGATCGAAATGCCATTTTTTCACTGGGGATATTTTGCCAAATTATTTATTTTTTTTATCACTTTATTGACATTTTTTCTTGATTTATTAATTTATTTTTTTCATTTATAACTAGTCAAATTGAAAATTATTAATACCCCATTTAAAGCACAAAAATTATTACAATAATTAAAATTTTTTCTGAAAATTGTAATAAAATCAAATTGAATTAAAATTATTCCCGATTTATGAAACACCAATTCTGTACAAAAATTTTGGTCTCAAAATAAAGAATCTATTCAAACTTTTTTTACAATTAAAAATGAATGATTATTAATTATAATTGTTACTGTACGACCATTATACCAAAAGAATAGTTACAAAAACGGAAAAATAATAAATATTTCTTTTTTTAAAAAAAACAAGTTCTCATTATTCGAGCTTTCAAATTTGAGTACTTTGATATGAGAGTATTTTCTTTTAATTGTAAATCTAATTAAAAACTTTTTAGTTCATTTTATTTGTAAAAAATTTATTTTTTTTTTTTAGTCTATTAAAATAAAAAGAAAATCAATAAATTTCAATTACGTAATCAAAAACATTTTTGTGTGATAAATTGGGCTAAGCGACAATATGTTGATCTTATTTTAAAAATCGTAGCATGATACTGTATTTGTTGCACAGAATTTGATGCATAAAAAGAAAATTCCTTTTTTTTTAGCATAACATTTTTCTTTTTTAAATATTCTTAATATTCTTTTGACATCGTTTATTTTTTATTTTTTAATTGCAATAAAGTTATTTATATTATTTTAAAATAAAATACTGAACTATGGACGGAACATGTAAAGAATGTAAAAATAAAAATAAATTTTATTGGTGTAACACATGTAACGCAAAACGATTACAACAAAATTTCAAAAATTGGAGTAGTGGTAATGATGATATTAACAAATTTATTCAACATACTCAGCTATCAGCAAAAGATTATTTTAAAGCATTAGAGTGGATACCTTATGATAGATTTTATAATATTGAATATATTGCAAAAGGCGGGTTTGGCAAAGTGTATAGAGCAAATTGGATTGATGGATATATATTTAATTGGGATAATAAAAATCAAAAATGGGATCCAAATAAGAAAGTAGCTCTAAAAAGTTTAAATAATTCAAAAAATGTTAGATTAGAATTTATCAATGAGGTATAAATTAATTTACCATTTAATGAATTTTTGAAGTATGATTTTTACTAATTTATTTTTTATAAAATGTACAATTTAGATTACTTCTCATCATAAAATTTTAGATAGTAATTATGGTTTTATTATTAGTCTTTATGGAATAACTCAAGATCCAGATACAAAAAATTATATTATGGTTTTAGAATATGCAGATAATGGAAGTTTACGAAATTATTTAGATAAAAATGTTAAATTAAGTTTGAAAAATAAAATTAACGATTTATTTTATATTGCATGTGGGCTTAAACAAATTCATACAAATGAGCTAATTCATCGAGATTTACATATTGGCAATATACTTTGCACAGGATACTATTTTAGAACTTGTATAACTGATATGGGATTATGTAAACCTGCAGATTATATTGCAACAGAAAATACAAAAAATAGTACATATGGCGTTTTACCTTATATTGCTCCTGAAATTTTAAGAGGACAAAATTATACCAAAGCTGCTGATATTTATAGTTTTGGTATNATTATGTATGAAGTAATTTCTGGTTTACCTCCTTATCATGATGTAAGCCATGATCAAATTTTAGCATTAAAAATTTGCCAAGGACTTAGACCAAGGTTTAATATTAAAGTACCTCAATTGATTGTGCATTTAATTAAAAGGTGCCTAGATGCAAATCAATTAAATCGTCCAACAGCAAGTGAAATTCAAAATATTTTAAATCCATGGTACTTTGATTTTAATGATCAAACAGAATTACAAAGACAAATTAAAGAGGCAGATGAAATTAATAATAATGATTTACAAACTAGTAACGTGACTTTGACTAGCTTATCATATGAAACACATTCAGAAGCTATTTATACAAGCAGACTACTTAATTTTAACAATCTTCCTGAACCAAAAAATTCAGACGATTATTATAAACAATATGATAATATTATAAGTACCGAATATTCGGGTAAATAAATTTTATTTCGTTTGAAAAATATTTTAAAAAAAAATCTAATAAATCTTATTTTATTTGATAGAAAATTTACAAATTGATATTTCTCAATTGAAAATTAACGAAAATGGTAATTTTTTTCTAATGTATTAAACTTTGTTTATGCTTACATAATTATTTTAATTTTATAATCTATTTTTTTTTTAGATCAAAATAATGAATATAAGGGCAAAAAAAAATTTTAAGAAAAAAAATCATCATTTTTGTGATGTTATAGATTTTTAATTTGTATTTTTCCATTTAAAAGTTTTTTTTTTTTTGATATGATCATTTCATGTTAATTATTTTTTAATACAATGTAACAAATTTGAGCCTTGAAAAAATTAAGCTTTCTGTGGAATATAAATTATTCTTACCATATATGGACTAGTAAAAGTTTAATTGAAATTATTTTATTAAAGAAATGAACTATCTATTTTTTTTCCGTTAAAAGATAAATTTATACCTAATTATCAGTTTATATTAAAGTTTTAACTTCTTTATTATGATGGTTTAACTTTTATAATTCTTAATTTATTTGATAAACTTCATTGAAAAATACTCAATCCAAATATTTCTAAATTATTATAAATTTACATAATATAAAAAGTTTTAGTTTTAAAATTTGAATCATTTCATTTTTTTTGCAATAATCTATTGCGAATCCAATATATGTTAATCAAATGATAAAGTTGGCTGAAATCATAGAAATGCGGGCTGGATTTACTTATCACAAAATCTCCACTTACACCTGAAATCACCCATATAACTGTATACAGAATCATTTTTATCCAAGAAATTTATTATTTGAAATACCATATACAGTATAAGGAAGATAAAGGGTAGAAGGGATAGATGGGTAGTTTTTAAAAAGGATTATAGAGGGAAACAAATATACTAGTATATCATTTAAGAAATTAATTTTTTCATTCCTACTGAATCATTATCAAATCATTTATATAATATGATATTATATTTTTTCATAATCATTTTTAATGGAGTAAAAAGTCGAATGAAATCTTTTTTTTTCAAATCGATATTGTTAATATATGAACCAATTCTTTGCAGTGTAATAGTAGTGTAATGCGTTTCAAATTTCAAAAATTAACTTCATGAACATTATACGTGTGATGAATGATCAATTAATAATATGTGGTATAGTATTATATAAGCCTTACTTTTTTTCTTTAATCTTTATATATAAGGATTAGCAAATTATTATTAATCAATTAATGAGAAAGACTTTTTATTAATGATTGCATGGCATAAATTATTTTTATTAAAAATAATAAACAAAGCTAAAATCCCTTAAATAAACTTTATTACAATCATTTTTTTGGAACTAAGTGTAATTAAGAGTGTAATCATATACAGTTTCAAAAATTGGATAAATTCCAATAAGATATTGATATTCATAATATAAATAACTAGTGAATAGAAACTGTTAAACATCCGTGCTATTAATACTACTCGATTCGCTTAATGTTTAGTAATAAACAGAATGATAAATGTATCGATGAAATGTAAGACTTTAAAATATGAAGAAATGAAATAATATAATATACAGTAAAATTTGTATTATTTATACTTAATAGAAAATTTAGAAACTTTTCAGAGAAAATCATGTGATTATTAACGAGTCATCTATAAAAAAAAATTATGATTTACTTATGGGTCTCTTAACGCAATGTTCTTTTTCCTAAATCATCTTCCTATCCTTACCCTAAACCAACATTGCAAGCAAGATCCAATCCTTACCCTAAACCGGTTGTTGCAAGCAAAATCCATTGGGAGTAGTATAGTTTATCAGTTATAGCTTATTTGAACCTACGAAAAATAAAAAAAAATAACCATTAACACGTGTGTCACGTCATGCTGAAATTTTATTGGTCACGCGGCGGGACAGACAGAATCGGTTTCACTTTGCATATTAATAAAAGGTCCTACACTACGCTTCGGACAATAATACACATAAGTGACATAACCTTAAAATTATTTATAATGTACTGTATTATTTATCTCTTTTTTTCTCATTTTCAGTAAGACAATTTAATATTTATCAGTCAGATAATTTAATGAAATATACGTTTATTATAGAGTAAAATCTTGCTTTTTATACTATACAATCGTTATATCCTTATTTATATTAAAAGATTATGTTTAATTATTAACTTTTACTAAATAGGTTAAGATAAATAAGAATAATTATTTGTTTAGGTTGATTAAATAATAAAAAAAATGGGAATATATGTAATAGTAATAATTTATTATTATATCTCGTTATCCATAAAGTATTTAAACAAATTTTCACGTAATTCTTTGGATAGTTTTCTTATATGGATTATATATATATATATTACAATACATTATTAAATAAACTTTAAGAGTCAAAGAATTTAATGAAAGGAATACATTATTGTAAAATATTCTTTAAAGTATTAAAAATATCTATTGAATCTGAAGGAAGTTCAGGTTTCTGAGCAATATCCCATTTAAAGCACATATTCCCAAACTTGGCATCATTTACGTTGAATAAGAATATTTGAAGATTTTTCTGAAAATGTAATAAAATCAATTGATTGAATTAAAAACTTTTTCCATTGTTGGTAATTATTCTTTCAGTATAATGGTCGTACAAAGTTTAAATTACGTATTATGTCATCATTATAGTTAATAATCATTCATTTACAATCCTTTTGATTGAAAAAAAAAATTTGGATGGATTCTTTTTTAAGACCAAAATTTTTGTACAGAATTCGCAAAAAGAATATAATTTTTTTTAAAAAAACAAGTTCTCATTATACGAGCTGTCAAATTTGATATGAGAGTATTTGATTTTAATTGCAAATCTAATTATTTGTAAAAAAAAAAATATTTTTTTTTTGTCTATTAAAAATAAAAAAAAAATTAAAAATTAATAAATTTCAATTACGTAATCAAAAACATTTTTGTGTGATAAATTAAGCTAAGCAGAATTTAGCGTCAATATATCGATCTAAATCGTAGCATGATACTGTATTTGTTGCACAAAATTTGAAATTCCGGATGCATAAAAAGAAAATTCCTTTTTTTTTTAGCATAACATGTTTTCTTTTAAATATTCTTCCTATTCTTTTGATATCGTTTATTTTTTATTTTTCATGTAATAAAATTTATTTATATTATTAAAATAAACTATTGAACTATGGAGTATGAAACATGTGAAGAATGTAAATATGAAGAAGATTATTGGTGTAACACATGTAATGCAAAACGATTTCAACAAAATTTCAAAAATTGGAGTAGTGGTAATGATGATATTGACAAATTTATTCAACATACTCAGCTATCAGCAAAAAAAACATTATAAAGTATTAGAGTGGATACCTTATGATAGATTTTTTAATATTAAATATATTGCAAAAGGTGGGTTTGGCAAAGTGTATAGAGCAAATTGGATTGATGGAAATATACGTAGATGGGATAATAAAAATCAAAGTTGGAAACAATTTCTCCAAAATAAGAAAGTAGCTCTAAAAAGTTTAAATAATTCAAAAAATGTTGGATTAGAATTTATCAATGAGGTATAAATTAATTTACCATTTAATGAATTTTTGAAGTATGATTTTTACTAATTTATTTTTTATAAGGCAATTTCTATTTGTACACGGGTGTCTGAACACGGGGTCATAATTCCGGCCGGAATTAAATGATCTGCAATTAAATTGCCTATTTTGGGGGACGTCTAAAGCGGAGCAGAATCACGTGATCATAGTGCATATCTGTCACCCCCGCGTCACATCTTCATTTTACATTTTTCCTAAGTATTCTAGGGACTTAATTTTTTCGATAGGTGAAATCTTATTTATCACTTGTTATTTGTCATATGCATAATTTCTTAATTCCATAATTCCGGCCAAAATTTTTACGAAATCACGTGACTCTGCTCCGCTTTAGACGTACCCCTATTTTGGAATTTCGTGTAACCAAAAATTCGATTTTCGAGAGAAACAAAATTGCCTTTTTGGATCGTGTAACGTAGTACAACATTCCAAAAAAAGGATACTCTGGCCGGCATTATGAAATCCGGCCAAAATTAGGGATGTGACGAATAAGACGTGATGAATAGGATTTCACAGAAAAAATGAAACAGAAGGTGTGACACGTGGGGTGATAAATTATCATATAGTAAAAAATCACGTGACCCGTGTACAGACACCTCGTGTAAACTTAGAAATTTTCATTTTTAAATTTGATAATTATTCTTTATATTTATTAAATTATCAATTGTTAGTTACATTTATTATGAAAAAATGTAAACACTTATTATTAAAAAAAATATAATTAATTTTTGTATTCCTTTACTATCCTATCTACAGTATTTATTACTATTATTCTTAATTAGTTTCATATATCATATTTTTTACAAATTTTGCTCAATCATCTTGTCATAATATTTTTCATAATTTTCCTTTATGATTCAATTAATACCCATTTGTTTCTTCACTTTCAGTATTGATATACAGTTTATATTGTTCCATTTTCCAATTTTCTGGATATTTTGTGGTCAACTATATTATTGTATTCATTAAACATTCTTTGAATTTCTACTTTTTTTCCACAATTTGTAAGTAACTGGTACTTTCTTTTTTTGAGTCGTATACCTTTATTGTTTATTTTCATTTGTTCTTCCCATTTTTCCTTCCTTCTTCACCTATTCATCTTTGTATTATATATCCTTGTTTATTCCTTTTTGATTTCTTCTTTGTCTGTTATTATTGTGTACTTTTAATCATTATTATTTTTTAAGTCCAATCATTTGTTTTATTTCTTATAAAAATCCTTTTGATCATTTTGCCAATCCTCTTTTAGCAAATATATTGTTTTTTCATTACACCTTTTCTTTCTGTGTATTTTAACAATTTATTAATCTGTTCGATAATCATCTTCTCTGTAATCTTGAGCCCATTTTCTGTCATTTCTTTATTGTATTTCTTTATCCATCTGTTGGTGAAATTATGTTGTTCTATTCTTTTCTATTGTTTTTTTTTTAATTTTGAATAATGTTTCTTAAAGTTTTTTCCTTAAAGTTGTTATGTCGGTATTCGCATTTTAACTTTATTATCATCTTGCTGCTCAAAAATTTCTCATCTCGATGATTTCTTTGGTCTTCAATGTTGCTTCATAAATATAATTATAAATATAATGTTATAAGGAAATAAAGAGGGAATTCTAATCTAAACTAAAACTGGTCAGTTAAGAGTTACTCGACTATCTGACCTTCCTTGCCTGATACGAGGGAGGCCTCATATACAGTATAAGGAAGTTAAGAGGGAGTTTAAAGGAGGTGGTTATTAAAAAGGAACTAAACTGGTCAGTTAGGAGATACTCAACTATCTGACCTTCCTTGCCTGATATGGAGGGATTTAAAGGGAGTATGTTTAAAAAAAGAAAATGAAAAATAAAATTTGGATAATGTATGTTTAGAAAATATGAAATATTTGTCTTTAAAAAAAAATTTAAATTATAAGTAGAAAAAAAAAATTTTTAGCGAGTATTTATATAATAATTGATTACCTTTTGTAAAATTTACAAAGGATGTGTCATGATTATAATAATGATGTACTACTTAATTTAGTTCTATTTGTTATGATTCTTATTAAGGGATGAGGATTTGGTATGAGCAGAACAAAAGTTAATATAAAAAAAAGTTAATTCTTTATGCATTATGAAATCATAATATCAACTATATGACCGAAAAATTACTATTAGATATCCTTTTTTAGTTTGATATTAATGATCCTTTTTATAAAAAGAACATGTATTTCGTCTGATGATAAATTGTTCTTCATCTACGCCACAATTTATCAATTGACTCACATTTAATTAAGGTGACATAATAATAAATTACCACTAGTTATGATATGGTTAAATTCGTTCTTTACCAGTTATTTGTTTACATTTTCTGGGGAGTATAAACATCATTGTATTGAGGCCTTAAATAATTATTGGAATGCTCAAGTACCGATGTTAGAACGACAAAATACAAGTCAAAGAATATCTTTCCCAGAATAATTTAAAAAAAATTTAAGATTCTATTAAATTCAAATAATAATCTGAAAATATTAATTCAAGTACTTAAATTTTATGAATGTAAAAACTGGTTACTTTTAGTTTTAGTGAAAAGTTTGTTTAAAATTTTTACATTCAGCCAAAAATCATAATGTATATTATGTTAATGTTTATGGAATAACTCAAGGTCCTGATATATTAAATTATACTGTATGGTTGTAATGGTGCATATGGAACTTGGTAGTTTAAGGTCTAATTTTATGATAAAAAAATATAATCCAAATGATAAATATAGTAATATAAGAGAAATAGCAGTATCATTCTTAGAAATGTAACCTAGTGGAAATTAATAAAATATGTGGTGTTATATAAGCGACTTCGGATTAAGTAAACCAGCTGTTCAAAGAGGTGACGGTTGTTGTAGAGGTTGTTGCAGTTGTTGATTAGGGGTGGGGTTAGAATTAGGGTTAGGATTAGTTTCTTATTTGGCTCATATACCAAACTGCTGATATTTATAGCTTTGGTATTATTATGTGGGAATTTACATTAGTTATTCCGTATTTAATGATATACCTCATAATCTTGAACTTTCTTTAAAAGGTATGTATATACTCCTCAATTCCCAATTTTTATAAGAATAAATCTTTTTTTGCACTCAAATATTTAAATTGAAAGAACATTATTTATTTAAAAACAACAGGTAATGGAAAATATGGCACTTTCATCAACAGTTTACCAGTCATCCAACTTTGTTTACTAATGTCTGGAGTTGTACATTGTGATACATATAAAGATACATGCACTTGTTTTCATAGAAAGAAATATAAAAGTTTAATAGGCCATCTAATACCACGATAAAGTTAGAATGTTCATTATAAAAAAAAAATATGCAAGTTTTACTATTTTAAAATTTATCCCTCCATTTCTTCTACTCATTTTCCCGTATTACTTTCTATTCATATTCAGACAGTAATTTCTTCAACTTTGATAATCAACTCAACTTCAGGTGATCCAACAATACCTTTAACTCCAACAAATTATATTGGATATCTAGCAATGATGAAATTTCTCCAATAGGAATAGATTTAACAGTAAGGGATACATCAGCAGAGTAGCCAGCTAAAATAATGTAGTTGGTGCTCAAATATTGCTTGCGGTTTATTTTAACAATACTGACTATAAATTTTTCTTGAAAAAAAAGAAAAGAATAATTTTAATTGCACTGAATATGCTAAATCAACTAGTCAAATTAAATTTTTGAATTATTGCTTGCTTAAAAGGAAATTATTAAATATTAAAAATTAAATTAATCAAATGATTACAAGAAGTAAATAGAATTCTTACAATCATACATTAATAGGGTTTTTAAGAAAGGTCAAGTAGTCAAGCATATAATAGTGGATTTAGGAAAGATAAAATGTATAATATATCATGATAAGATAAAATTAGCTCACTTTTAAATACTTACATACATTAGATTCCATATGATTGTCAAGGATTTTGTCATTATCTTTAATCTCATAAGATTTATATATTCACAAGATTCACTAAAAATTAATTAAATACGTATATTTTGTTAATACTTTCTCAATCAATTTCGAGATCAATTCAGCATGTTTAGATGTGATGATTTTAGAATCAACAATTTTTGAACTTATTTCATTAGGTATCTTTTGTTCTGGTCTATTATTTGCTTATCGTCACGATCCATAAAATATTTAAACGAATTTCACGTAATTCTTTAGATATAATTTTCTTATAGTGATATACATTATTCAAATATTCTAAATATTCTTTAGGAGCTAAATTAAAGGATTTAATAAAAGCTACATTGTTTTAAGGTGTAATTATTAAAATTCCTTTTGAATAATGAAGGAAGTTCAGGTTCTGAACAATACTGCATTTAAAGCATATGTTTCAAACTTAACATCACTCATCTAAAAATTATCACGTTGGATAAGAATAATTAAAATTTTTTCTGAAAATGTAATAAATCAATTTAATTAAAAATTTTTGGAATAATGTATAAAAATTTTGGTCTTAAAAAAGAATCCGTCAAAAATTTTTTTTCAATCAAAAATGATTGTAAATTAATTATAATGATGACATATTGTGTAACTTAAACTTTTCAAGGTTACTACTGTATGACCATTATGCCAAAAGAATAGTTATTTATTTTTTTCTAAAAAATGATTATTTGCTTTTAATTGCAAATATAATTGCTGATTTTTTAATTCATTTTATTTGTAAAAAAAAAAATAGATTCAATTACGTAATCAAAAATATTTTGTCGCAATCATGTGATAAATTGGGATAAGCAAAATTTAACTAGTCTAATTTTCGTAGTTCACAAAAAACAATCATTTTTTATTCATATTATGTCGATCTTTAATATTTCAGCGCAATAAAAATTTAATATTCCGGATGCATAAAATAAATTTTCTTTTTTAACATGACATTTTTCCTTTTTTAAAT
Source organism: Glomus cerebriforme (assembly GCA_003550305.1). Taxonomy (NCBI): domain Eukaryota; kingdom Fungi; phylum Glomeromycota; class Glomeromycetes; order Glomerales; family Glomeraceae; genus Glomus; species Glomus cerebriforme. Next base: position 190,377 of record QKYT01000148.1, on the reverse strand, counting down.
ATTCTTTCTGTTCTTCTGATTTATTTTTTAATTGCAATAAAGTTTATTTATATTATTTTATCAAACTATGGGTTCAAAAATGTCTAAAACATGTGAAGAATGTAAACATATAAATGAATATTTTTGGTGTAACATATGTAACGCAAAACGATTTCAACAAAATTTCAAAAATTGGAGTAGTGGTAATGATGATATTGATAAATTTATTCAACATACTCAGCTATCAGCAACTTATAGTTATCAAGTATTAGAGTGGATACCTTATGATAGATTTTTTAATATTAAATATATTGCAAAAGGTGGGTTTGGCAAAGTGTATAGAGCAAAATGGATTGATGGATATATAACTAAATGGGATGATAAAAATCAAAATTGGAAACGACTACTTCCAGATAAGGATGTAGCTCTAAAAAGTTTAAGTAATTCAAAAAATGTTAGATTAGAATTTATCAATGAGGTATAAATTAATTTACCATTTAATGAATTTTTGAAGTATAATTTTCACTAATTTATTTTTTATAAAATGTACAATTTAGATTACTTTTCATCATAAAATTTATGATGGTTCTTATTTTTCTATTATTAGACTTTATGGAATAACTCAAGATCCATATACAAAAAATTATATGATGGTTTTGGATTATGCAGTGAATGGAAGTTTACGAAATTATTTAGATAAAAGATATAATGAATTAAGTTGGGATGATAAAATTGAAACTTTATATGATATTGCAGAAGTACTTAGAGTAATTCATGCAAATGAGCTAATTCATCGAGATTTACATATTGGCAATATACTTCACACAGGAAACTATATTAGAACTTGTATAACTGATATGGGATTATGTAAACCTGCAGATTATATTGCAACAGAATATACAAAAAATAGTATATATGGCGTTTTACCTTATATTGCTCCTGAAATTTTAAGAGGACAAAATTATACCAAAGCTGCTGATATTTATAGTTTTGGTATTATTATGTATGAAGTATTTTCTGGTTTACCTCCTTATCATGATGTAAGCCATGATCAAAATTTAGCATT
>QKYT01000148.1:168660-186310 GCA_003550305.1 Glomus cerebriforme | reverse complement strand
AATCATGAGTGACACTTAGTGCGACAGGGGATTAATGTATAAATTTAAAGTCTGGGCCGGGCCGGGCTGGCATTTTATATATTATTTTAATTCTGGGCCGGGCCGGGTTATGAAATAGGGCATAATGCAGGCCTCTACTTCGAATGCCATTTTTTGACTTATAATTATTGAAATAGTCGATGTACTTTAGCATTAAGTTTGAATCCATCCAACTGTTTTTTGGAATCAAATTACAACACCAGGAGGAATTTTGTTCTTCTGCGTGGCATTCATTTTCTTTTAAATAAGAGGTAGTTTAGTCCCATCTAATATATTGTTTGATAAATTTGATTTAAATTAGATATAAAGTATTGAAAAATTTTAGAATTAAGAATAAAAAAAAAGTAAAGAAATACCTGTGGCACATGTCAAAATCACAGTAAACTGATTTTTTTCATTACCTATTTCACGAATATGGACAGTTTTTTATCCTTTGGATTATGGTAAAATTACTGACTTTTCAGAACATAATTATAATTCCATGAAAATGAATGATTTTACTATAAAAATTAACTTCATATTGAAAGTTAAATCTAAACCATAAAAATATACACAAATTTAATTATAAAAAAAAAATAAAAAGATAGCAATATAAATACTTTGTGGATGACTTCTTCAATAGTTTAAAGAATTAATTTTATATAATTAAAATAGGACCCAGAAATATAAATAAAAGGGTCGGGTTTAATTGTTAAGTTTGCGTATTTTGAACGAAAAAACCATGTAAATCTTTCCTTTTTTAGATAATGCAAGTCAGAATTTTATTAGTCATTATAGTATCTGTCTGACATTATCATAATTCCGGCCCTGAAAAAATGCGTACAGATAATAGTAAAATTCACCCCCATATACTGTATATATTTCTGGGTCCTAATAAAATATTGATACACAAAAGAGTTAGTGTTTTTCTAATCGCTGCTTCAACCAAATTAATACATTCATTTGATTATTGATTTCTGACTGAATATTCTTCTTTATAATTTTTCCATTTTCGTGATTATAAATATTTTTTCTGAAGAGATTATATTAATTACTTGGTAGTAGGTTTATAATTTGTTAATGTTCATCAAATAACGATTGTACTCTCGTTGATCAACTGATCCAGGTAACGTATTACACATCCTATATTTACCCGGATATATCCGAATTAATAGCTCCGCTGCCAATGTGACTTTCTTTTTACTGGACAGAATTTTTTTTCATAAAGTATATAGTCTTTTATTTATTTATTTAATCTCACTTTGAATAGAAAAAGAAAAAGAGAAAACAGGAACAGTGTAAAAATTTATTAAATGAAAGAACAATTTGTAGTACTAGAATTTACTATTTTGAACTTTAAAACAAAAAAAGGTATATGAAATGCAGATTGATAATCATTTAAATTTAATTAAAGCCAAATTTGTCTCCTATCCGATTTCTAAAATTAATGACTAATTTTTTTTATGTTAAATTTGCAGAAATCTGAAAATTTTAATATGAATAAACAATTGGTCATTAAATTAAAAAATATAATTAAAAAAATCTTTTCTTTCGCCTAAAAAAAGAATCCATTAAATTCAAACATTTAGGTAGTACAGTATGTTGATCTATTGTATCGGCATCAATGAGGTTTAATGAATATTTACTTTTATAGTGCTAGCGTGTACAATCAAGAATTAATACCAGTTTTTCAATTAAAGCGGATTTATTTACGGTGATACGTATTTGCTCATCATTCACAATATTCTTATGAAATAAATAATAATTATTTCGTAATGCTTTATTTATTCAAGTCATTAAATCGATATGGTTAGTGAGGAATCATTTGAAACATAATGCTTACATAAGAAAATCTTATCTTTATATAAATTATTGTCATTTTTTATTTTCTCTAAAATTTCGTCTCATTATGGTCCGTCTTTTGAATGATTTCACTCGTATATGTAAAATAGAAAAAGGAGAAAATTTTTGTTCTTGCGATTTCCGTATAAACTTATATGAATGTTCAAATAGTGAATTTTACGTTATTACGGGGAAAATATTAGTGACATTATGTATAATTGAAATAATGATGGCTATCGGATCTGTAATTTATCTTACTAGAATTAAGAAACAGTCATTCTTCTTGCCTTCTACTAAGGAAAGAGGATGGTTGAGACCTAGACCTTTGCATTCTTATCACCTGATAGTGGTTTGTTTTATGTTTTGTAAGTTAAAATCTTTTTTTTTAATGTAGTGAAATTAAAAACAAATCTATTAACAGATTAAATTTTAGTTCAAACAATTCATTTGTTGGCGTTAATATATGAATCTTATCCTACCATCGCAGTGGCTGAAGGTGAAAGAAAAAAACTTTTTTAATTTTTAAACATTAATATACACGAAAAAGCTGTTTAATTAATAACCGACTAAATTACAACGTAAAATATTTAATTAGCTGGAAATATAGCGAAAAATGTTGTAACAAATGTACCCGCTGTATTCTTTGCTATTAGTATGGGTAAATATATAAGACTAAAACTAAATATTTATCTTAAAATCTTACTCATTCTCCAATTTATTTAATTTTCTTGACAGTTTACTCAACTCCAAACGTAGAATTAAACGAGAATGATGAACTGTTATGTAAAGATAAAAGGTTAAATAAACGTTTAATAGACATAAATGGAGTTATATTATCTTTACTACCAATGATTACGGGGTTTCCAATGGCTTTATTAACAGGTCATTTCGCAAAAATGAATGATATCCAAATGGCAAATCTTTTTTTTAAATTACATTATTTTATTTATATAGTTTGGCAAATAATATATATTGCAGCATTAGCATATTTATATTACAAGTTAATGATCATAATCAAGTGTTATGTTAAAATATTAGAAGAACGTAACGATTCTTCGGAGCCTATCGGTGATAATATGATAGAAAAGGTCAAAAAATGCATAAGAAATGTAAGTAATTTACAACATATCAATGATTTTAAAAAATTTTATTAAATATATTTTATTATGTAGATAACTTTACCTATTATGGCAATAGTTAATGGATTAATGTTCCAAGCAATTGTATATATCACTTTTGGTTTTACACCTCGAACAACCACAATTTATTATTTTGGATGGAATTTATTTTTTTATTGTATTGAATATATTGTTTTCCCAATAATTGGATTTTCAGTTGAATGTTTCTTGATTTATTAGTAAGTAGTCATTTTTTTTTGAAAAGGTTTTAAAAAAATAGTTAAAAATTAAATTTTTTTTATTTATTAATTTTTAACATTTTTTTTTTTAAAAAAAAATTAATAGCACAATAAAAAATTTAAAAACTCCGACAAACTCATCTACTGTACTTTCTTCATCTTCCGAACAAACGAGTTAATTCAGGAACAACAATTGATTATATTGAAATATAAGAATATATCGATCTAAGTATAATAAATAAGATAAAATAATATTAAAGAAGAAAATACCTTTAAAATGGTTTTTATTTAAAAATAAGGTTTTTTAATTATTATATTCGTTATTACTTATGCATTAAGAGGCTTGTTTGTGTAATAGAAAAAAATTAAAAAAAAATTAAGAAAGCACGGACACTAATCTACTTTGATAGTTCATTGATTATGCATCATACTTTTTAATAAAGTTTTATACCAAATTTTCATTGGTATTACCAAATAAATATGCGTTACATAATTATCACCTAATCTGTTAATAACTTCATTTTATTTCTTAAATTCACTTAAATTGGAATAGAGATTGGTCATATGATACGTGATTAATTGGGATGCACGTAAATTAACTATATCAGGTTGCATAATAGCAATTTAATTTTTTTTTATATAACAAAAAATTTGATACTTAGATTGTAAAGTATTTAATTCTCAGGTGTATTCATGTATGTTACGATGATAATCTAAATCATATGAATTTAATTAAATTATATAAATGTGTAAATTAGAAAAAAATAAAAATAAAACAATATAAAATGACTCTTTAATGGTTAATACTGGACTTAAAACTTATACGCGGGTACATACCATGATATGTTATATAAAACGGCCTCTTTTGGTCTTTAAGTAAAGTTTTAGAGCAGGCAAAACATGTATAATAAATGAACTTAAATGTTTATGATAAGTACATAAAGTTTGCGCATGTTTATTTGAATCGGCAATTTTATTATTTAGAAATTGCCAAGGGATGCATTGCTACACATGTGTAAAATTTTATAATTTGCATGGGATACATCTCCAGAATGTTCTTTACCAACTGATGTACAGTATATCACTAAAATATTGATACTCACTAATTGCTTCTTCAATCCAATTACCGTAATGCATTCATTTGATTATTGATTTTTGGAAATTCTTCCTTGTAATCAGATATATTTCTATTTTTGTAATTGTAAAATATTTTTTTCTGAAATAATTATATTAATTATATTAATTACTTCAGATTTTCTTTTGTTTTTCTCCATTATTTTCTATAATGTAATAAGTCAATTCTAATAATTAGTTGTTAGTATAATTTATTAATTGTTTCATAATTAGGCCAAGCAAAAAAAAATTAGATTCTCGTGACCCGGCCATGTCAGTTTTTTGAAAAAAATGGAAAAAATTTTTTATAGTAAAAAATTTTTTCCACGTGATTTTAAGTATGAGGGGTTACAAAAGCAAACGTGCATAAAAAAATTTTACACATGAAAAAATTTTTACATATCTAAAAAAATAAGCCGACCGGCCGGGTCATTTTCAAAATTTTATGTCACGAGAATCTAAAATTTTTTTTTGTCCAGCCTTATCATCCTCCGCCGCAAGTTTCCGAAAGTGACGAATAATGCGGTGACGAATAATATAGATGGATCTAGACCTTTCGAGTAGAGTCATGGGAAAATAATCACGTTATTTGTAAGTCTTAGCCGGAACTCTGAAATACAGTATATAGTTGTATTATATGTCACCGGCACCTTCGGAAAAATACATATAAATTGCTTCAATTGCTTGATTTTGGACATATCCGGGTTAATATCCGAATCGGATATTTTTTTTTTAGTTATTAATAAATTAACCCTAGCTCCCTATTCCATTTAGAATTTTTTTTATAAAAATATGTCGTCTCGGAATAGAAAAAAAAAAAGAAAGAAAAAACGGGAACAGTGTAAAATGAAAGAGCATTTAGTAGTATAGAATTTATTATTAAGGACCTAAATATTATCATAAAATACATAAACTAGATTTGAAAAGATTTATATTCTTCTTTTTTTATTGGTGGTTAAAATGAAGTGTAAATTAAATTAAAGTTTAATTAAAGAATTTGTGGAATGAATATCATTCCAAATCGGATGATCATTTGAGTAAACAAATATTATAAAAAGAAGCTGAATTCCGGTTTCTAAAATTAATGGCTATTTTTTTTTATGTTACGCACATTATCCCTAAAAATTTTAACAATCATATTTATTGTATTTACAATATGTCTTATCACATATTTATTTACTATTTTAATTATATTGAACCTAACTATGAAACATTTGACGCTACTTTTCCTCGAAAGTAAATATCACTCAAGAGCCTCTTTAAATAAAAATCCACTTAAATCCTTGGTCTGCTTAAAAATTTTTATTTCCTCGAAATTATGAAGTAAAAAATCAATTATAAAGTTAAGAAATTCTTTCGAAAAAAGAGAAAAAGAAATAAGAAATTGTAGGCGGAATGTACCGGTATCTAAAGCATTAATAAGTAAGTAATAAAGAATTTCTTGAAAGAAACCTAAAGCTTTATTGTATATTTACTTTTATATTAGCGTGTACAAAATACCAGTTTTTCCAATTTTATTTATGGTGACACCTGAATGCTCATCTTCCACAACATTCTTATGAAATAAATTATGATAATTTCATAATTATTTATTTATTTAATGTACAAAAGTTTATAATGGTCATAATTGGTAAGAATTTATTTGAAAGTTTAACTTTAATTGGTTAAGAGCATTTTATTTTTAAATATAAATTATCATCATTTTTATTTTCACGACAAACGTAAATAATCTCTAAAATATCATTTCAATATGGTCCGCCTTTTAAATGATTACACTCGTATATGTAAAACAGAAAAAGAAGAATTTTGTTCTTGCGATTTCCGTATAAACATATATGGATGTCCAAATAGTGAATTTTATGTTATTACGGGAAAAATCTTAGTGGCAATATGTATAATTGAAACAATGATGGCTATCGGATCTTTAATTTATCTTATTAAAGTTAAGAAACAACCATTCTTTTTGATTTCTACTAGAGAAAGAGGATGGTTAAGACCTAGACCTTTGCATTCTTATCACTTATTAGTGGTTTGTTTTATGTTCTGTAAGTTAAAATTTTTTTGTTTTTTTTTTTGTTGATGTAAAATAAAAACAAATATATTAACAGATTAAATTTTAGCTGAAGCAATTCATTTGTTGGCGTTAATATATGAATCTTATCCTACCATCTCAGTGGCTGAAGGTAAACTTTTTAATTTTTAAACATTAATTATTAATATGCAAAAAAAAGCTTTTTAATTAATCATTGACTAAATTACAACGTAAATTATTTAAATAGTTGGCAATATAATGAAGTATGTTGTAGGAAAAGCACCCGCTATATTATATGCTGTTAGTATAGGTAAATATATAAGACTAAAATTAGACATTTATCCTTAAAAATTTACTTATTTCGAATTTATATAATTTTTTGACAGTTTACTCAACTCCAAACGTAAAATTTAACGATAATTGTGAACTTTTTTATGAAAAAAAAGGGCTAAATCCACGTTTAGTTGACATGATTGGAATTATATTATTTTTCCTGGCAATTATCACTGAGGTTCCATTAGCTTCATTAACAGGTTATTTCGCCGAAATGAATGATATCCAAATGGCAAATCTTTTTTTTAAATTATATTATCTTTTTGAAGTAGTTTGGCAAATAATATACCTTGCGGCATTAGCATATTTTTATTACAAGTTAATGATCGTAATCAAGTATTATATTAAAATATTAGAAGAACGTTACGGTTCTTCAGGAACTACCGATGATAATGATGATAATCAGATAGAAAAGGTCCGAAAATGCACAAGAAATGTAAGTAATTTGCATAACATATGATACACCAAATAATTTAAATTATTTTAATCATTTTAAATTTATATTTAAATATTTGGATATTTAATCTAAAAAAAATATTTATTTATTTATGTAGATAACTTTACCTGTTATGGCGATAGTTAATGGATTGATGTTCCAAGCAATTGTATATATCACTTTTAGTTTTAGACCTCGAACAACCACAATTTATTATTTTGGGTGGAATTTATTTTATTATTGTACTGAATTTGTTGCCTTCCCTCTACTTGGATTTTCAGTCGAAAGTTTCTTGATTTTTTAGTAAGTAATCATTTTTCAAGAAAAAAAAGTATTGAAAAATATTATTAAAATTTTAATATTTTAATTAATTTTATTTTTAATTTTTTTTTAAAAAAAAATTAATAGCACGATAAAAAATTTAAAATCTTCGGCAGACTCTTGTAAATCTAGTGCACCTTCTTCATTTTCTGAACAAAAAAGTTAATTTAGGAACATGATTATATTGAAAATATAGAATATTGCTAAATATTATGATTAATATCAAAATAAGAAAATACCTTTAAAATGATTTTTATTTATAAATAAGGTTTAATTATTATAATCGTTATTTATGCATTAAGAGGCTATGTATATTTATATAATAAAGAAAACACGAACACTATTATGTATAATATTTTTTTAACATATAATAAAAATTAATATATTATTAAATCAATACAAATAAATAAATATGTAAGTTACATAATTATCACTTAATCTGTTCTTGGCCTAGTCATATGATACGTGATTAATTGGGTGGCGCAATAATAATAGTAAATCATATTGGGAGGAAACAATTATATTAAGAATATGACTTTATCAACAAAGTTACGAAACAATTTCATCATTAAATATAAAATATCTAAATAAAATCAGACCTTTAACTGTTAAGATGGAAAAACTACTTGGAAACAAAATTATAAAATAACTTACTGATAAATGTAAATAAAGGCCTCATAACTTAACTAATGGTTATGGAAATATTTGAGAAAAAGAATTTGTTCGATCTGGATACCTAAAAAAAAAATGTTATTATGAAAATTAAAATACATCAAAACTATATCAGGTTATCTAACTATATAATTAAATACTGTATTTTAAAGCTAAATTCGATAAACATCATCGTACCCCAATGATTAATGCATAAATTAGTCTAATTCTAGATCCTTTTTTTTCGATCCCAAAGGTATAGGGGGACGACTGTATTAACTGAAATTCCACTTCGACTGATAATATTCTTTGATTCTTTCATCATATCTTTCCTTTTAACACCAAAAAACCTTCCAAATCGCCAATAATTCATAAAACGTGAAAATCACCAATGTTCACCATAATAACATTAGATAATTTACAACAAGGTATTCATCATGTTATAACGAACCTTTTGATTACAACACATAAAAGTCTTTTCTTCCTTTACAGTGATCTGGATTCTCAAACTCCAAAACGTTCAATCCGATTTAATTTTCGAAATTTTCGTAATTCAGGCCGGCACTATAATTTGGCCCGAGTTACTACCGATCAGATACTGATCTGATGCGTACGCATAAATACAGTAATTCCCAATCTTCGGAACAAAGATGAATGTTTTTCTGTCTTACACATAACTAAATATTCTTCATCACTTTCAGTAGTGAATGGCCCGATATCTTTCATAATAAATACCAATATTATTATATACGTCGTTCTTTCATATAATTGATCATCAAGTTTTTTTTTTGATTAACATAACGCTGTATACCATATAATTTTTTTTGTCATTAATTCTTTTTGATAATAAATAGGGTGTCCAGGATGTGTGATGGTCCAAAATTCACGTGATTTCCACGATTTTATCGCCAAAAATAGCGTAATTTCACATATGACCGGAAATTTTTAAACAATCGTTAATTAATAAATCATAACAACATTTGCCATTTAAATTGAAATAAAGAAATTAATCATTTTAATGTCTTCTTCTTTAAGAACTTTCCTATCTGATAAAATGATCTTATAATTAGAAAAATTAATATATCTAGCAACCATTTTATAAAAGATGGTATAAAAACGATCAGTATTTAACAATTTTTGGTTTAAAAAAAAAAAAGATTAAATTGTCCAATCAAATTATTTGCAAGATAGTGATAAAATCGTGATCAGGACTCAGGACACACTAATCTGCATTGACTGTCACTTTCGGAAAAATATCTGGATGACTGAATCAATTGCTTGAGTCTACCGGATTTCTGGTATATCCGGATTAATATCCGAATCGGATGATAAATTAAAATTTATAAAAATTTACTCTTTTATTTGATTATTAATTTCTAACTTTTGAATAGAAAAAGAAAAACAGAAACAATGTAAAATGAAAGTAATGAAAGTGCATTTAACAGTACTAGAATTTACTAGTAGTTAATATAAGATACAAATTAAAGTTATCTTTAATTAAAGAATTTGTCCTTTGCAGAAATGAATATCATTCCGAAGATCATTTAAGTAAACAAATAATATAAAAGGAAGTTTGAATTCCAGTTCCTAAAATTAATGACTATTTTTTATGTAGCGCATGTAATTTGTAGAAATGCATAAAAATTTTAATATGAATAAAAATATAATTTTAAAAAAAAAACTTTTTTGAACAAAAAAAGAATCCATTAAATTTTTCATTATAAACAATTATATTCATTGTATTAACAATATGTCTTATAACATATTTACTTACTCTCTTAATTGTTCAAAGCGTAAGCGCAGAAGATTCGAACTTCGTTTCTGGAATCTGGTTATGCAATGTCTGTCCATGTGCATAAGCCAATCAGATTTCTTGAACTTGATTTGGTATATTAAACTACTGTATAATGCTTCGGTCCTGAACTTAACAATGACGCAAACAGAATCCACTTATAATCTTTGGTTAGCGTAAAAATTTATAATTTCTTGAAATTATGAAACAAAGTCAATCATAAAGTTAGAAAATTACTTTCAAAAAAAATAAATAAATAAATAAATAAAAATAAGAAGAAAATGTAGACGAAACGTATATCTAAAGCACCAATGAGTAATAAAGAATTTCTTAAAAAAAAAATCTGAAAGTTTATTGAATATTTTACAATCAATAATTACAATAATTAAAAATCAGGTTTTTAGCAGTTTTTATTTTTTATTTACTGTGATACCCGATTCCGTGTACTATATTTCACAACATCATTATGAAATACAATAAATAATAATTTCATAATGATTTATTTATTTATGTTTTATAATCGACAAACTAAATATATAATTAGTATGAATTTAATTGAAATATTAAATTCTAACTGGTTAAGAACATTTTTATCTTAAAATATAAATTATCGTCATTTTTTAGTTCCACGTAAATATTCTCTCTAAAATTTCATTTCAATATGGTCCGCCTTTTAAATAATTTCACTCGTATATGTAAAACAGAAAGCGGGGAAGAATATTGTTCTTGCGATTATCGTATAAACATATATGAATGTCCAAATAGTGAATTTTACGTTATCACAGGAAAAATATTAGTGGCAATATGTATAATTCAAGCATTGATGGCTATCGGATCTATAATTTATCTTACTAGAATTAAGAAACAGCCATTCTTCTTGCCTTCTAATAGAGAGAGAGGATGGTTGAGACCTAGACCTTTGCATTCTTATCACATTATAGTGGTTTCTTTTATGTTCTGTAAGTTTAAATATATATATATATATATTTTTGATGCAGTAAAATTAAAATAAATCTATTATATTAATAAATTAAATTTTAGTTCAAACAATTCATTTGTTGGCGTTAATATATGAATCTTATCCTACTGTTGCAGCGGCTGAAGGTAAAAAAAATACTTTAATTTTAATATTCACGAAAAAGTTGTTTAATTAATAATTGATTAGATTACAACGTAAATATTTAATTAGTTGGAAATATATCGAAGAATATTATGGGAAATGCAACCGCTGTATTTTATGCTGTTAGTATAGGTAAATATATATCAGACATTTAATCATTTAAATATTTACTTATTTCGAATTTATTTAATTTTTTTTTTTTTTTGACAGTTTATTCAACGCCAAACGTAAAATTTAACGAAGATTATGAACTTTTATATAAAAGAAGTGGAATAAATACACGTTTAGTTGATATGATTGGAATTATATTATTTTTTCTACCGATTGTCGCTGGGGTTCCATTAGCTTCATTAACAGGTTATTTCGCCGAAATGAATGATATCAAAATGGCAAATCTTTTCTTTAAATTATATTATCTTTTTGATGTAGTTTGGCAAATGTCATACCTTGTGGTATTAGCATATTTTTATTACAAGTTAATGATCGTAATAAGACGTTATGTTAAAATATTAGAAGAACGTGGTTCTTCAGACGTTGTTGATGATGATCAGATAGAAAAGGTTAAAAAATGCACAAGGAATGTAAGTAATTTGCACAACATATGATATTCAAATAATTTAATTATTTGTCGTTGATCTAAAAAAAAAAAAAAAAAAATACTTTATTAAAATATATTTGTTTATGTAGATAACTTTTCCGGTTATGGCGATAGTTAATGGATTATTGTTCCAATCAATAGTACTTATCACATTTGGTTTTAGACCTCGAACAATCACAATTTATTATTTTGGATGGAATTTATTTTATTATTGTACTGAATATGTTGCCTTCCCTCTACTTGGATTTTCAGTCGAAAGTTTCTTGATTTATCAGTAAGTAATCATTTCATAAAATAAAGTTAAAATTTTAATCTTCTTATTAATTAATTTTTAATTTATTTTAATTTATTTTTTTTTTAAAAAAAAAAAATTAATAGTACAATAAAAAATTTAAGAGCTTCGTCAAATTCTTATAAATTTAGCGTACCTTCTGTACCTTCTTTACCTTCCGATCGAAAAAGGAGTAACAATTAATTATATTGGAAATATAAGAATAAACCCTTAGTATAATTAATAATAAGATAAAATAATATCAAAAGTAGTACTTTTAAAAAAATAGTTTTTTGTTTATATATAAGATTCCGTTATTTATGCTACGTTTATGTAATAAAAAAATTAAGAAATCTAACCAACTTTGATAGTTGATTGTGAATACATACTTATAATAATAAATTCTTATTGGTATAAATCACAATTTAATAATCAAAGATTAAATAAATGAAAATTACATAATTATCACCTAATCTGTTGATCACTACTTGACTTGTTCTTTCCATCCGTATAATTTTTGAGATTATTTAAATCTACGCCTAAGTTGGAATTTGTACCGAAATAAATTCCCAGAGATTTATCATATGATACATGATTAACGTCTAATTCTAGAAATTAAAAAAAAAAAAAAAAAAAAAGAATCATACAGTGCGATGCTAAGCCCCAACCATACCTGGTTTATTTGTACTTCTTACCATACATAATTGGATTTTCATTTGTGAATAAACTCTAATCACTCTGATTGTTAGGAAGCACTATAGTTACTGCCGATCAGCAGTAATGTATCTACAGTATCTGGTATGTGATAAATTTAATAACGCTAAAAACCACCTTTTATTTTAGAATGTTACACGAATATTAAATATACTAGGACGTAAAAAGATTTCATTATACTACGAAAACAATAATAATAATAATAATAATAGTTTCGTTGTTTGACAAAAATTATTTATTAACTTTATTTATTTATAATAACATGTACAGAAATATATTAAAATACATTAATAACATGTATTATCAATATATTCAATATTCCAACATTGTAATTCCGCTTAAAAATATCTATTGTCGGCTGATTTTTCATCATGACCCTGTCCAATTGTATCATTATAATCCGACACTGGTTTAAAGTATTCTCCTAATGGCAATACGTTATTAAAATCAAATTCTTGGCTGTTAATAATTAAAATTAGATAATTGATTATCATTCCGATTATTTAGATTGTCTTATATTTATTTCGTCTGTTTTCGACATTTTTTTTAGTTGTAAAATTACTAATTACAGAATTGGACGATTATTTCGTTCCAACACTCTAAAAAGAATAATTTTTAATAAATAACAATAAGTTAATAATAATATGGAGTATCCGCAACTGATGTTTCTCTAATCTCTATGGCCTTGTAAAATACACATAATTAAATGATTTTATCATGTTCTATAGTAGAAAATGGCGGTTAACAACTTGATATTTCCCATAAAAAAACACCAACCGCTCTTTTTTTATTTAACTTATACCAATTCTTTTTGTATTAATATAGGGAATTACGCAATATAGTTTCATTGATTGTTGATTTCACCAATTCTTGTTGATAATCCAAAATCGGCCAGTTTAATGGTATCTTAAATATTACCAGAATGCTAATATAAAATATAATAAAATAAATAATAGATAAAAGAAATATTACAAATCACAATGTACTGTAATATTTTCATCGTGTAAACACGAAACAGCACAAGCCAATTGATACGCAAGATTTATCCCAATTAAGTTCATTTAAAAAATTTTTCTCCAAATAGTTTCGAAGTGAATCATTGTCTGCATATTCTAATATAAATAATTTATGAACAATAAACGTGAAACAATTTTGTATCATATTTGTTGATGAGTATTCTTTTCTATAATTAGATATATTACTATTATTTTCGTGATTATAAATATTTATTGTTCCGAAGAAATTATTTTAATTACTTCTTTCCCTGGAATTTTTTTTTCTTTTTTATTTTATTTCCTCCACTTATACCAATTCCAATTATCGTATATCACGGGCCATAGTACAACGAGCATCTTGCAAATTTCGGGTTTAAATCTGTACATTACATGTGTGGTACTGTACTAATACGTGCACCTGTTATTTTGCAGCAGTTGTAATCAAATACATAGGAAGGGTACATGATTTTAAAGTACCCGGGATACTTATCATGTATAATATCCAGGGTATTAAGTTTTCTGTGATATTTAAGGTTTCTAAATGCATTAAATGTATAAATATCTCTATTTTACGCCATTTATAATGAATAAAGTTATATTCGGAATACTACATATTGTACAGTACATAAATTTCCTAATATTATACCTCGGGTATTTTACACATTTTAAGTTTAGAATCGAAATTTTTCATGCAAAGTATCCGGGTACTTTTTAAAAACCGGTACTACACATAGGGGTATTATGACATGGGATTTACGGTGATTGTTCATTCATTATTATAATTTTCTGTAAGTGACGAATAACTCGGTGATGAATAGTATAGACCGGTCTGGACTTTTCCTTTATTTAATATAAATATGTAGTTCATCGATCTGCATTATACGTCATCGGAAAATTTTCGGAAAATACATTAATATCTGGACCGTGATTTTAAAACTATAGATATTCAGGTCAAAACTCTATTTTATTGGGCATAATTTTTTTTTTTTTTATAAAATACATACATAATTAGAGTTTACTTTTAAATATAATACATAAAATATTGAAAAATGCAAATTGTGGATCATTTAAATTAAAAAAATATCATCCCAAAATCGGACAATCATTCAAGTAACAAATAATATAAAAGAGTCAAATTCCAGTTTTTAAAATAAATGACTAATTTTTACGTTACGCATAATAATATTTCTTTCGTCTAAAAAAATAATCCATTAAATTTTTCATTATAAACAATTATATTCGTTGTATTAACAATTTATTTTATCACACTCTCTTGATTATATTGAACCTAACTATGAACTACTTTCTTCAAAAGAAAAATACCATCCAAGAGCCCCAACAAATATATATACCTCACTTTTTAACCCTTGGTCTGCTTAAAAATTTTTATCTCCTTGAAATATGAAAAAAAAAAAAAAAAATGGAAAAAAGTAAATTAAAAAAAAATGTAGGTGGAACGTTGATATATCGTATCAGCATCTAAAGCATCAATGAGTAATAAAGAATTTCTTAAAGAAAATCTGAAGATTTTTATTTAATTTGATTTTTATACTAGTGTTTGTGTGTGTACAATCGATAATTAATACCAATTTTGTTTACGGTGACACCCGATTCCATGTATTTGCTCATCTTTCACAACATTCTTATGAAATAAATAATGATAATTTCATAATGATTTATTTACTTAGTTTATAATCGACAAACTAAAAATATAATTGGTAAGTATTTATTTGATTTAACTGGTTAAGAATTTTAGAATATTTACCTTTTAAATATAAATTATAATCATTTTTATTTTCAGGTCAAACATAAATATTAAATCTCTAAACTTTCATCCAAATATGGTCCGTCTTTTAAATAATTTCACTCAAGTGTGTAAAACAGAAAATGAAGTAGAATTTTGTTCTTGTGATTACCGTATAAACATATATGAGTGTTCGAATAGTGAATTTTACGTTGTTATGGGAAAAATATTAGTGACAATATGTATAATTGAAACAATGATGGCTATCGGATCTTTAATTTATCTTATTAAAGTTAAGAAACAACCATTCTTCTTGGTTTCTACTAGAGAAAGAGGATGGTTGAGGCCTAGACCTTTGCATTCTTATCATTTGATAATAATTTGTTTTATGTTCTGTAAGTATAAAATTTTTTTTTTTTTTTTTTGTTGATGTAACAAAATTAAAAACAGATCTGTTAACAAATTAAATTTTAGTTGAAGCAGTTCATTTGTTGGCGTTAATATATGAATCTTATCCTACAATCGCAGCGGCTGAAGGTAAAAAAAAAAAAAAAACTTTTTAATTTTAAACATTAATATACTCGAAAAAGCTTTAATTAATAATTGACTAAATTACAACGTAAATCAATTAAATAGTTGGGAATATATCGAAAAATATTGCAACAAATGCAACCGCCATATTTTATGCCGTTAGTATAGGTAAATACATAAGACTAGACTAAAATGGAACATTTTATCTTAAAAAATTTTTTTACTTATTTCATGATTTATTTAATTCTTTTGACAGTTTATTCAACTCCAAAAGTAAAATTTAGCGAGAATTATGAACTTTTATATGAAAAGAAAAAATTAAATACACGTTTAGTTGATATAATTGGAATTATATTATTTTTTCTACCAATGATCGTTGGATTTCCAATAGCTTTATTAACAGGTCATTTCGCCGAAATAAATGATTTTCAAACGGCAAATATTTTCTTTAAATTACATTATCTTTTTGATGTAGTTGAACAAATGATATATCTTGTGGTATTAGCATATTTTTATTACAAGTTAATGATCGTAATCAATAGTTACGTTAAAATGTTAGAAGAACGTAACATTTCTTCAAGTACTATCGATGATGGTCAATTAGAAAAGGTCAAAAAATGCACAAAAAATGTAAGTAATTTACAATAAATACAATTTTTTTTTTTTTAAAAAAAAAAACTTTATTAAATATATTTATTTATTTAGATAACTTTACCAGTCGCGGCAATAGTTAGTGGATTATCGTTTCAATCAATTATATATGTCACATTTAGTATTATACCTCGAACAACCACAATTTATTATTTTGGATGGAATATATTTTTTTATTGTACTGAATACGTTGCTTATCCGCTACTTGGATTTTTAGTCGAAAGTTTCTTGATTTATTAGTAAGTAATCATTTCAAAGGAAAAAAATTATTGAAAAATTTTATTAAAAATTTAATATTTTATTAATGAATTTTTTTATTTTTTTTAAAAAAAATTAATAGCACATTAAAAAATATAAAAACTTCGCCAAATTCTTCTCGTAAATCTGGCGTACCTTCTTTATCTTCCGGACAAATATCGAATATTTCTTAAGCTTTATAAATAATATGAAGAATAAATACCTTTAAGATTAACAATTTATACAGGATATAAGTTTAATTATAATCGTTATCTAATAATTTAAATGCATTGAATGCAATTAAAAGATTTTTATGAAATAAAATAAAAAATTACTTTTGATACTATATATTATGCATACCTTTTTTTTTTTAAGATTTGGATTGGTATAAACCTTCTAATAATAAATTCAGTATAAATTCTCATTGGTATTAATCACAATTTAATATATTCAATATTAAATAAATATGCAAGTTGCATAATTATCACCTAATCGGTTTATGCCCTAGATATTGATCATGTGATACATGATTAAACTAAGCGGTCTAAGCCCCTTATTTTTCATGGGCAAATTTATCCTGTTCCGGGGGTATAGGCTCTTATCCTGTTCTGCAACTGCATTAATCACGTGATATTTACTCTAAAAAAATTTATTTATACAGGGTGTACAGGATAATAGCCTATACCTGGGGTACATTTTAAGGATGCCCGTTTTTCATTTGTCGATTATTAGGAAATTTTCGTAACTCTGGCCAACACTATAATTTGGCAAGAGTTACTGCCGATCAGCATTAACATGTGAATGATCGTGTTTTCATGGAAATTATGTTAACAGAATCAGTTAACAGAATCAGTAACAATCTTCAATAATCTTTCCATATAAAGTAATTTATAA
>QKYT01000148.1:105950-120244 GCA_003550305.1 Glomus cerebriforme | reverse complement strand
GATCAAAATGGTTCTACATTTTTGTTGAACGGAAAGTTCGGGTTGTTGATCAGGTCACACAATTCCATCAGCCAATAATTATTGACTCAAAACCCGATCAAAAATCCGAACGATCAGAATTGAACAGGCCTAATGTAATACAGTAAAAATTTGCAATTGTTTATAATTGGACAACGAAAATTGGGAATCACATATGGGAATGTGAGAATAATACGAAATTGTTCAAGAAAATATACAGAAAAACATAGAGAATTTAAAGAAGAAAGATATTTACATTAACGAAGAAAGATGGGCGGATCGGATAATAAATATTTTATTAGAAAAATCAATGACGAAAGCGAATCAATTAATTATACATGAGTGTATAAAAGGTATTTTTAATAAAAGACTATTAGAAATAGAAAAAAACAAAGACATTATGATAGAAATGGAAAAATTTATTGAAGGAATAGCAATAGGATCGAAAGACAAAATATGGAATGATAGATGTGACAAAATTAATAAAATGGGAAAATATATAGATAATAAAAAAGAGATAATTAAAAATAAAAAAGACAATAATGCAAAGGATAAGGGGAGTACCGGAGTAGGGTAAAATTAACAGATCATATTTGTTCGGAAGACAAACTATATAAACTAGCGAAAAATAATTTAGTTAGAAATAATAAAAAGATAATGTCTAGAGTAATAGCAGATAGGTATATAGAACGTTTAATAACAAAACAAGAAAGAGTTCAAAGAATTTGGTCTACGACATATATTTACGATTTAGAATTTTGATAATACAATTAGATATTAGGATAGTTGTTACGGGAAAATTTTATAATTATTATACTGTATTAACAAAGGCTTAACGGTATATAAAGCTATACTAATAAAGCTGTATAATAAAATAAAATAAAATAAAATAAATAAATAAATAAATAAATTGTTTATAATTAAATTTTGTATTAATTTTATATAATAAAATTATATTTTTTTATACGGGAAATACTGATATTCAAAAATATAAGAAATTATATAGGTAGTGTCTTTAAAATTAAAATTTATAATTAAGAAAGTTTAGGATTTAAATTTTGGTTCGGGATTATTGAATACTAATAAATTTATTATTAATGTCGATCTTTCTATTACTCGCGGGATTACGAATTAAAGACCAACAATCAAAGTTATATGGCTAATTCCCTATATTGATCCAAAAAGATTTAATAACCAATTATATAAATTAAATGAAAAGAGTGACGTGTATAGTATTGGTGTTGTATTATGGGAAATATCGAGTGTTTAATGCTAAACACGATGATCATTTGGCTATAAAAATGTTACAGGGTCTTAGAGAAATGCCAATTTCAGATCCCGATATTCCTTCCGAATATGTTGAGCTTTATACTGGTAAATACTATTATTAACTTATTGTTAAATTGTTTATTTGTTTATTTTAATAAAAAATTATATCTTTTTAGCGTTTTGGGATGGAGAACCAGATAATCGTCCAACTATAAAAGAAATAACTTCACAATTAAAAGAAATGTTGAAAATAAATGAAAAAGATAATCCAACAAAAAATTTTCAATTATCAAATGGTCAATTATAAGAATTGTCTGATTCATCACAAATGATTGATCACGGTAAATTTAAAAAATTTAAACCAATTAAACTTTAAATAAATTGATGATATGATAATTTAATAATCCTTATTTAGAAGAAAGGAAAAGCGTGTCTGCGTGTAATCATTTTAATAAGAATTTTTTTTTATTTAAATATTATCAAATTAACAAATAATTCAAAAGATAAAGACAAAACAAAATATTTAAATTATTTCTTAACACTATTTATTTTTATTTTTATTTTTATTTACGACGCGGGGTGCGTTTACAAAAATAACTAGCTAAAAACAGAAATTAAACTATTTACTAAACTAGGGAATAATTTGCAACTGAGCCCCAGGTGAACTGCCTATGCCTAACCGAATTATTTCTTAACACTAAAGAACAAATAATAAATTATTTCAAATTCGCATAGATCACGTGATTGCCTGGACAGAGGAAAATTTATACGAAGGTATTCAAGATTAATTTTTCAGTAGATTGAATTTAAAATAATGTACTAGTCAGGCTATTAGGTAATTGTCAATCCTAGGGTACCGTTATTTTTGTCGTTGAATCCGAATAGTAATACTTCTATTAAATAGTCGAAGACCGATACTTTTTTTATCCCTCATCATTTAATAACTAAACTTATACTATAGCTGTAATATCAATAGATTTTTTAGTAAATTTTTTTGTAATAAATTTATTTTTATAAATATGAATATACAGTATTTTGTCGTGATGATGCAACAATATATACATTTTTTTTGTATCTCTTGGTATATAATTTATGGCAGTGGGTGGGGCTGCTAGGGTTTAAACATTTGTTCCTTTTAATTATTTAATGTAATGATTTTCTTACTGTTATTTATTCAGTTTATCAGTTAATTTAATTACAAATTGGAGGTCATCAATTAGCGTATTCTTAATAGTAACAATATTTAATAAATAACCTATCAATAAAATTTAGGGTATTGATTACTATATATTATTTGAATTTTTCGGTTTATGATATTCGTATCACGAGATCCTTAGTGCCGGTCAACACTACATCAATTTTAATGTTACAGTAATGCAGTATATTGACATACATATGATTTCTACGAGTTTTAACGTGTTGTTATGATCATTATTAATCCTAATAATCTTTTTTATTATAGATTCTTTTTTTTTCTTCTGGAACTTTGTGATCTTTAGGTGTATCGCATTTTTTAATTTTGGTATCATGTAATTTATGGTTTTAATCTTTGGGTATCATAAATATTCTTGATTTTTGGGTATATTTCATTTTTGTGTTTGGAAGCATTATGTTTTTGATCATTAAATGTATCATTTCCTCGATTTTACATCTTGATCTTTAAGCACTTTGTTTCTTTATAATAGAATTTTATTAATTATTACTATAAGGAACTACTGTGGTCAAGTATAGACGTTGGTATTTAGCAGCATTAAAATTTATTACTCAGGATTTAATTTGATTTCTTCATTAGATAGTCTTTTATACACCAAAATTTCTAATCACCCATTTTACTCATCAGTGACGCAACCTTCAGTCCTTCAGTAGCTAACATTCTTGTTGTACGCCTTTAGTAGTTTTATAAGGTGGTGCTTTTCATATAGAACGTCTCTAAAAATTCTTCTCCGCTTACATATGATCACAGATTACCATCCTTTACATACATTCATTAATATAAAAAAAGAAATACTCATTAATCGATTTTATTACTAGCCAATTAAATTTTAGTGGTGAGTACCGCTCACTGCGAAAATCAAGTGATAAAAAATTTCTTGTTGACCTCATTATGTATCACGTGATATAGACAATAACGAGCAATTTTTAGTGTAGTAATGATAAAAATAATGACTTTAAATTTATTATGTATATATTTAAATGTTCCTGTACATATTATTAATAATAAATAAACTATATTAACATAATCTATTTGTTCTTTGAAAGTTTTTTTAATATATTTTTAGAGTCTTTATATCCAGATTTTTTATACCAATACTTCGCTTTTTCTAGATCTCTCATGAAATTTCCATCTTCTTTTTCGTACATTCGTGCAAGATTATATTGAGCTATATTATCACCTAACGTTGCAGCTTTCTTATATAATCCAAACGCTTCGTTTTTATCAACTTTGGTTCCAATTCCATTATTATAACAATATGCCAACATTGTAATTCCACTTAAAAAAGATGATCTATCATTAGCTGATTGTCTAATGAGTTCAAACCCTTTTTCTTCATCTTTATCAATACCTTTTCCAACTAAATAACAATTACCAAGATTATATTTTGCAACTAAATTTCCTTTATCGGCAGCTTCATTATACCAATGAACAGCCAATTTCATATCACTTTTAATTCCTATTCCTTTTGCATAACAATATCCGATTCGCGATTGCCCTGCAGCAAAATCTTTATTATTAGCTAATTCACTAAAATATTTGAAAGCCAATTTGTGATCTTTCGCAATTCCATATCCATATTGATAACATATTCCAAGATAATATAATGCTAAATCATTTTCTCGTCCTGCATTATCAAATAATCTAAACGCTTCTGTTATATTTTGTTCTGTACCAATTCCTTTATAATTAAAATATCCAAGTAAAAAAATATAATTTGAATTATTTTGATTATCTGATAACCAAACGAAAACTTTTTCCAAATTATTTTTAATAAGTTTAACAACATTATCTTTTAAATTAAATTCTTTTCCTTCATTCGTTTTATTCCGAATCAGGTCTACGGTTTCATTAATTATTGTTTGTTCATTGTTATGATCCTGTCCAATTTCATCATTGTAATCCGATTCTCTCAATTCTTTTATCAGTCCTGATGTTAGGTCAAATGGTGGTTGGTCAAATTGTTCGTCAATAATCATGTTAGATGGCTGACGGTCATTTTGATCATTTAATTCATCTTTTTCGTTTATTTCATCTATTTTCAACATTTCTTTTAGTTGTAAAGTTACTTGTTGCATAGTTGGTCGTTTTTCTGGTTCTCCATCCCAACACGCTAAATAAATAAATAAATATATATATATATAAATAAATAATTTTTTTATTATTATTAAAATGATTAAAAATTTATATAAGCTTGATACCTTTATAAAGTGCAACATATTCGGAAGGAATATCTGAATTCGAAACTGATTCTTCTCTATGACCTTGTAAAATATTCATAATTAACTGTTGATCATTATAATTTTCAGCAGAAAATGGCCGTTGACCACTTGATATTTCCCATAATAAAACACCAACACTATACACATCGCTTTTTTCATTTAACTTATACGAATTGTCACCAATTCTTTTTGGATCAATATAAGGAATTACGCCATATAACTTTGAATGTTTATTGATTTGTTTATTGATTGCTTCCTCAATTCTTTTTGATAAACCAAAATCAGCTATTTTAATTGTACCTTGATGAACCAATATATTACCAGAATGCTAAAATATAAATATAATAAAATAAATAGTGATTAAAAAAAACATTATCAGTTATATAATAAATTAAAATATTATAAAAAAAATTACCAAATCACAATGTATTATATTTTCATTGTGTAAACATGAAACAGCACAAGCCAATTGATAAGAAAGGTTAAGTTTTTTATCCAAATTAAGTATATTAAAATTTTTCTTAAGATAATCCTTAAGTGAACCACCATCTGCGTATTCTAATACCAATAAATATGTTCCTTCATGATTTTCTATCATTCATATAATTCACGAGTCTGATTAAATAATATATTTTTTTTTTTTAAAAAAAAAATAATTTATTATTATAAAAATATTTTAAACATACCTGTAATTCCGTGAAAACGAATGATATTATTATGAAAATGAACTTCACGTTGAAGTTTAAGCTAAATCATAAAATATATAAATAAATTTAATTAAATAATTATAAATAATAAATTAAAAAGAAAAAAAAAAAAAGAAATAAATACTTCGTCAACGATTTCTTTAATAGTGGCGTCGGTAAGTTTAAAAAAAGATTTTAATGCTAAATATTGGTCTGAATTTTTATATTTTGCACGAGATACACCTGCAAAATTTCCTTTACCAATTTCTTGTATATCACTAAAATGGGTATATTCAAAAGAAGTAATATGTTTTTTTCTAATTGCTTCTTTAAGCCAATTAATATCAGTTTTGTTATTAAATAAATTATTTATTTTTAATTTAATTGAATCAACTATTTTTTTAACAAACTCCATTTTCAAACATTAAATTATCGAAAATTTATGAAAAAGAGAGAGTGAATGAATTTATTGTTTATAGAATTTCATTTGTTTCATTTATAAAAATGAAGCAAATGGAAGACTTTATTTGGAAAGTAGTTTGAAGATTTTATGAAGATTGGCATTTTCATTATGTGATGGATAATTATTTTTGACGTAATGCCGAATTATACGGCTAAATATCTAAATACATAATGCCGATCATATACAGCAATTACACGGAAATTACGGCATTATAAGCTCTATTTACCGTAATTAATTTCGACGACAAGTAGAATTACAGATAAAAAATGTATAGTTATTGTGCCCCAAGTCATAAATTTTAATCGACTGTTGACTGGTATATGTGGCTTTTCTCTTTTTTACGATCGACAATTTTAGCTAAATTCTTGAAGAGTTGACTTTAAATTTAACTTGTATTTTTTATATACAATCATACTGGCGGTTAGATTTCCATATTAGATTAGACGAATTCGGATGCATATCACTCCTTACATCTATCTTTTGCAAATCCCTTCTCAAAAGATGCTAGAACCTACTTAATTAGGCCGCGTGGCATTTGAGTGGTTTTTTTTATTGTTATACCAAATTTAGCAAATAAAAAATTTTCTTGTCCCATCAGTTTTTGTGATTTGCTAATTTTAACCGACCTAATTTAAATGATCTATTTTTTTTTTTTTTAATTCGTACAGTAAATGTGGAATGATAAGCATTATAATCATATAAAAATAAGCTTTATACTTTCAATTTTTTTTTGCGTTTTTTAGGAAATTCGCCAATGATCAAAACTTAAAACTTTCAGTATGCTGATCAATCATCTCATCTTCTTTCGTTAAAAAAAACAGATTCTTTGATGAAAGATGATATTTTTTATTTACAAAATCTGGATCATTGAGTATACTGCATTTGTATATTTGAGGTCTAATACAACTTGGCGTTTGCAGATCTAGGCAAATAATAATAAGATCGTCAGTTTACATATTTATTTAATTTTTTTTTTTTTTTTTGAATACTTTTCAGAAAACTCTTTTTCATCTCCCCTTCCTACGATGGAATCGGCATATCCATCATTAAATGAATTATTCGTATATTTAAATACAACAATTACTCAAGTATCAATATATTATTCACATATACCAGGATCGGGAATTCTTTTGAAATATATTAAAAATTCTCATCAAAATGATCCTTTTCGTACTGCTTTAGAATTATTATTAGTATTTTTTGCTATAATTTATTTATTTACTAATAAGTATAGAACTGATAATAAATTAATTGAATTAACTCCTCGGGTATGTTATATATTATGTCGAAATTTTTCCTTTTTTTTTTTAAAAAAAAAAAAAGTTTATGAAATATCGGATTTTTCTTTGATTAGGAAGTTGAAGAGTTAGTTGAAGAATGGCAACCTGAACCTCTTGTACCACAAATTACTGATGACGATGAAAGAGAATTAGAAACAATTCCTGTAATTAATGGGTTTGTATATTTATTCTTCGGAATTTTTGATATTTGGATATTGTTTAATTATTTTTTATTGATTTTTTTTTTAAAGACCCCAAGGACCAAAAGTTAAATTAATTAATGGCAAATCTTTATTGAACTTATCAAGTTTTGATTTTTTGGGATTGGTGTCTAATGAGGCTATCAAAGTAATTATTTTTAATTGATTTGAACTTGTTTTGTTTTTTTTTTATCTTAAATAGTTTCTTTTTTTTTTTAATATAGGAAAAAGCTATTGAAACACTTAGAAAGTATGGTGTCGGATCTTGTGGTCCGCCTGGTTTTTATGGAACTTTCGGTAATTATTTCTTTAAATATTAAATCCTCTTCCGCCATTTTAATCTGCAAGCAAAAAAAAAAAAAAATTTCTTTTCAAAATTAGTCTTTCCTTATTAATTAATTTAGATGTACACGCTGAATTTGAAAGGAAAGTTTCAGAATTTCTTGGAACTGAAGATACTATATTATATTCCCAAGGATTTTCTACAATAAATTCAGCTATACCATCATTTTGTAAAAGAGGTGACATCATTGTAGCGTAAGTAACTACTTCTTTTTAAGAAAACAAAAAAAAAAAAATCTTTATCTTAACTAACCCTTTTATTTTGATTGTAGTGATAATGGGTGTAATTTTTCTATTCAGAAAGGTTTACAAATTTCTAGATCTATTATTAAATGGTATAATCATAATGATATGGAAGATTTAGAAAGAGTTTTAAGAAAAATTAAAGATGAAGATGTCGAGGTATATACAATTAACGTTTTGTAAAAAAAAAATGCACGATTAATCATATATACACTTTCTTTTTGTTTCTTTTTTTTTTAGACTGGAAGAAGATTGACAAGAAGGTTTATTGTATCTGAAGGATTATTCGAGAATTTTGGTGATATCACTCCTTTACCTAAACTGGTATATAATTATATTTATATTTTAAATTTTTTTTTTTTTTTAAAAAAAAAAAAATTGATTACTAAATGAATCTTTATTTTAGATTGAATTAAAGAAAAAATTTAAATATCGTCTTATCCTTGACGAAAGTTTATCCTTTGGTATAATTGGAAACCGTGGAGCTGGTTTAACCGATTATTTTAATGTTAATGTATGTAAACTCTGCTTTAATTTATTTTTTTTTCTTTATATATTTATTAATTTGTTATTTGTTATAGCCAAAAGATGTTGATATGATTGTTGGATCAATGTGTCATGCATTGTGTTCATCCGGGGGATTTTGTTCTGGATCATTTGAAATCACAGAGCATCAGGTGTGTTTTTTAATTTTTTTTTTTTTTAAAAAAAGTTACCACCATTCAATTATAGTATTAATTCTCCTTTTTTCTCGTTATACTCTTTACAGAGAATTTCGGGACCAGCATATTGTTATTCAGCTTCATTACCAGCAATGTTAACAGTCTCAGCAACAGAATCGATAAATATATTAAAACAAAATCCAGGATTACCATCATTGATTAAATTCAATACATCATTATTTAAACAGTTGTTAGCTAATGTTAAATATTTAACATTAAATAGTTCAAAGGATTCTCCCGTCATACATCTTAGAATTGATAATGAGGTCGTTAGAGTTGGTGATATACAAGATAAAGAAAGATGCTTACAAGATATTGTTGATGAGGTAGGTTATTCAAATCTTTATATTTTTTTTAAAAGAAACCTTTTTTTTTAAAAAAAAAATTGATTAATTTATAAAAAAATTAATTATTTATTTATTTATTTTAGGTTATGAATAATGGAATTTTATTAACTAGAGCTAAATATGTTAGGTTTCAAGAATTATTTGATATAGAACCAAGTATTAGAATTTGTATTAGTGCCAGTTTTACTAAAAAAGAAATTGAAAAAGCTGCTTCTATTATTAAGAATGCCGCTACAAAAGTTTTAAAAAATCGAGCGTATTAGATAATAATTTAATTTAAATAGTCCATGTTTTTTTCTCGGAGAATAATAGACCCGAGAGAATCGATCATCAATAACCCCTTAAATGTTACAAATAATTGAAAAATAATGTCGCTTCAACAAATTGACTTGTTGAGAGTGATATATATATTTATAGATAGATGAGATATTTAAGATAATAATTTTTTATAATATATTAATGTTAATTTATTTGTTTTATTATTTTTTTTTCTTTAAAAAAAAAAAGGTTTCTATTTTTTTTTTTTTTTTTTTTTTAAATTAAAATTACTAAATAAAAAATGAAAGTAAAATTATATAAAAATATACCTTATATACTGTTCAGAATCGCGTTCCTTCTTTGGGTAATTCTGGCGTATGGATGTTTTTATACTTTGCCCGCATTATAATAATTTTGATCGGCAATTAATTAATGATTTAAGGACTTTGATCTAGTACTTGGTGTGAGAACTTAATATTAAATATAGTACCAATTCAAAGACTATTTAATGTATATTATACTGTGATTTTAAACAGAAGGATATGATATTATGACGATAGTAAAAAAAATTAGTGAGTGATGAAATACCGCCTCACTTTAATGTCGGAAATATCACTTTCGATGAAGTAGAAATAGTGGTAGCTTATAAGAACATTCGAAATAGTATTGCACACACAAAAAAAGTGGATCCAATGAGAAAGGATAAAAAACAATACGACGATGCTTTGATCAATGTAGCAATGGGGATCAACACAAATTTTAATGTTAGAATTTATTACGTTCATCACTAAAAAAGTGTGCTAAATATTTGGATGATTAAGTTGAGAAAAAAAATACAGTATTTATCGTAATTAATTAAAATATAAAGACCGAACTATAATTCATTATATGATTCAATTATTTTGTTCATCTCTTTAACAATCTCTTCTCCCTATGAAGTTTGTAATATTATTTCTTTCATACAAGTTCATCATAATTTACATTGGGATCATATCAGACAAATAACTGTTCCGTTTAAGGAAAGAAAATATGTTAAGACGAGCAAAGAAATGTTTGAAACAATTCATCATATATATATTTATTATTATAAATTTCTTACCAAAATCCTTTGACTGATTTTCACGCGTTTCGCTCTTATCAATCTTCTGGTTTTTGTCCGATAAAATGATTAATGAAATTACGAAAAATAAATATTTCCAACTACAAAGTAATTAATCGTAACATATTTGGATTTCAAGACACTACGTTGAAATGTATGTACGATTTTGAAAGATTAAAAATGAAAAATGCTGGTTCATTTGAATTCATTTTGTCATCTATTTATCATTAATATGAGTACATTTACCATAAAATAATAGTATGTATGGTATAATTTATTCCATCGATGAGACAATTCCTCACTAATATTGATATTATTTTTCTTTATATAAAAACAAGTAGAATCCATAATTAATATTTTTATAAAATTTTCCTACCTTCAAGCAAAGAAGGGCATTTTATTTTATTGTTTTTTATAGGCCTAGCCGCCTAAGGTGTGTACTATAAGATTCATACAAATAAAAATGCAATTTAAAAAGTAAAAGAATACTAATGAAATATTAATTAATTTATGAACCTCACAGATTGTTCTGACGATTGTTCTACAAAAGAGTTTACCTTGACTCAACGACTCACGTCTACACGGACTCATCTATTATCGAAGGGTTCTCGTTGATACTTTCGGACAACAATAATGCGCTTGCCTGGCTTTCCAAAAAAACCTAATTTGTCATCTAAGTTACTTAGTCGTTACAAAAAACCATACTCTGGAGTTTCACAAAGTTAAAGCTCATCCAAACGTTCCCCTTAACGAGCGTGTAGACTCTTTAGCTAAAAGAGCTGCTTTCCTTTCTGTTTCCCATTCAGACAAATTAAAATTTTATTTTAATTTAGAAATTTTTTTTATAATGATGTTTTAATTGATTTTAATATTAGACATTTTATTATTGATTATTTCTCTTCGCAGGAATTTATTAAATTTTTATCTTTATCTAGATTTTTTAATATTTTCCCAGGATCCTATGCTTCGGTTGACTGTAGTATGACTTGACAATTATCCAAACATTCTACGGACAAGTACCTCCATCTTCCATCCTCTGCCTGCCAAATTCGTTTCTCTCAAATAAAAGTTACTTTTCAATGAATTTCCAACCATGAAAGTCCTAAGAAACGTCACTCTAAATATACACAACAAGAAATCCTTTGCTTCCTGTTTCAATCTCAGCCAGAATCTCTAACCCACTTGGCTTCCTGCTCCTCAGGCCTCGGCCCAACCTGTAGCCTCAGACTTCACCCTCATTTCCTACCCTGTATAATAAATTCAAGTCCAATTTGTTACGGAAACTCTCTCGCAGATCCCAAGATCTACTCAACCACCTCCGTGGACGCGATACTTCGAGGAGTTAGACATATGGCTTTTTTCTCAAACATACCTTGGCCGGTGCTAATTCTGCGCGGATTTTTCCCAATTCACTGTCTTCCTTGGTCACTACAATTTTGAACTCGGACAAATCCTCTTCCTCGCTATTAATGAATCTCATTAATGAATTACAGATGGATTTATGTTCAGACATGGATTCCACGCTGCAAACTTAAAAACGATGTTTCTCCATCATCTTTTCCCTTTCCTCTCGGCCCAAGCTACAAGTTTCTCGATCACGGCATCTCCATCGAGTTACGATCTCACTTCGTGGTTGACTTCAATTCTGGCTCAAATCAATGGCTCACAATATTCAGGGCCCTCTGATGGATCTGACAGTTCTGGAGTTAAGTGCAACTAATTTACCACTTTTTATAAGGGGTAGATTAGGATATTTTCCTCGATTCTTCTTTTCTAGATATTCGATCACTTGACTAGTAGCTAGTTAAGGATTGGGAATCGGAGCGTAGATCGAACAAAATGAACGGTGGACTGTCAATTAATAATTCAACATTTTCAGGAAACACTCAAATCAATAATGAATCTTTCAACGTTGGTAGTTCAAAAAGAAACCTGGGGGTATAAATGCGCATTTTTCTCAGGAACCAAAACTTCCTGCAAACCAAAAAAAAACTTGAAATCAGTCGAACTTTGAAGATAAAACGTGTCTGTAGGGTTATTTTCATTATAAGTTTATTATTATAAAAATAATATTAACTATTTATTCATTACTTGACTTTGTCGAACTTTTCTATTGATCTTTCAGGATTTTTGTTATGAGATGTAGATATTAATGCAGTCTTTTAGTTAGAAGTTTCAAGTTTGCCTTTATTTCTTTTTTTTTTTTTTTTTTTTTTTTTTTTTTTTTTTTTTTTTTTTTTTTTTTTTTTTTTTTTTTTTTTTTTTTTTGTAATGCGTTCTTAAGTTTGTTTAAAATAGATACCCTTCGATTTCAACGTTGCTGGATTTATAATTTTTTACCTGCATGAAATTTTGTTGAAATCGTGTTATGTTAAATGTATCACACCATTAGATCGAACTCATAGATTTGATTTTATAATAAACAATGTATTTACTCAATTGAATTTAAATCATATCTATTAGCAGTTCAAAAGCAAAATATTTAAAAATTAATCTTTCAGAGAATTTTTTCTGAATGGTGACGATTTTTATTTATTTTTGTGTTTATGATAAAGAATACTCTTATAAATTGAGTATTGTAATTTATTGTGTAAATTATTATCTTAGAAAATTAGTAACTCCAAATCATGAATGATGAAAAATACGTATGATATGGTGACATTAAATAGTATCATATTTTAAATATTCTAATTTAAAAAGAATAATTGCCACTAAAAATTAAAATTAAATAGAATCTCTTTTCTCCTAAATTAAAAAATAGTGTTCGCTCTGTAAAGACCCAATTAAAAACTTCATCATTAAATAATACTTTCCATAAAAAATTTGTACAAAAGATCCAGTTAAAAAAAAAAAGATCAGTATAGTTAGCTGCAGAACTCGGGGCGCAGTGATATTTAGTACAGATGTTCTAGACCTCAAATCCGTTATACTGTGATTGGTAAATCAGGTGTATCAACAATCGACACCCAATGATCTATTGTTTCTATTTTACTATTTTTCGAACTATTTTTTTCAGTTTTTATAATGACTCGTATGTACTCACGTCGATATATACAAAATTGCATCATTCATATATATACTGTATGTTTAAGAAAAAGTTCTTGAGTTATAACTCTGATACTTGTTTTTTTTTTGTAAATTTTAACAAATGAATTTTGTTGCTAGAGGAAACAACTTTGAAAACCAAGTAGAGAGTATTTTAAGAAACGGTAATATTGAAACTTATAAAATTAGGTGAGATATCTCATTAAGTAATACTGAGTTATACATGTCTGAAGTTACGCTGCCACTAGGATAATTAGACAAAGAACTGGAAGCACATCGTGGCCACAGTTTGCGAGAGTTACCAGTCAAGTAACCAGACTTGGCGTACGGTGGACGGCCTACTGTGAACGTCCTTTTTTGTTTAACTATCTGAAAGCTACTGTGTTTAATTCCAGTATTGTGGTGAATAGGATATGTGTATAGATGTTTTAACCGTGTCTAATTCCGGGGCATCTATCTTAATAATTATGATGTATACTTACAATTTTTCTCACACTTATTAGGTTATCAAATGGTGATGGAGGAGTAGATCTCATGGGTAATTATGGAGGAAATCTCTTATTAATCCAATGCAAAAGCTCTCCAAACAACAAGGTGACAAAAGCTAATGTACGTGAATTAAAGGGTGTAATGTCTAAGTACCCAGTAAACACAATAGGTGTTTTTGTAGTCCCCTCTAAAACTGAAAATTATACCCGGAGGGCAATTGAGGAAGCAAGAAATTCTAAATTTAAAATAATATTGACNGATAAATCAAANATCTGCAATGAAATTGAGATTCATTCAGAAGATTATGTAGAGAATGATAATTATATTCAATTTCATGTTGATGGAAGACTTTCAAATAAATTTGTTATATATTTATCATTAATAATCAGTTTATTAAT
>QKYT01000148.1:77037-92025 GCA_003550305.1 Glomus cerebriforme | reverse complement strand
AAATAATTTCGTAAACTTCCATTCTTTGCATATTCTAAAACCATCATATAATTTTTTGTATCTGGATCTTGAGTTATTCCATAAAGTTGTATAATAGAAGAATAATAACTATAATCTAAAATTTTATGATGTAAAGTAATCTAAATTATACATTTTATAAAAAAAATAAATTAGTAAAAATTATACTTCAAAAATTCATTAAATGGTAAATTAATTTATACCTCGTTGATAAATTCTAATGTAACATTTTTTGAATTATTTAAACTTTTTAGAGCTACATTTTTATTTGGATATGGTCGATACCAATTTTGATTTTTATTACTCCAATAATCTATATTTCCATCAATCCAATTTGCTCTATACACTTTGCCAAACCCGCCTTTTGCAATATATTCAATATTAAGAAATCTATCATAAGGTATCCACTCTAATACTTTAGAAATATTAGTTGCTGATAGCTGAGTATCTTGAATAAATTTGTCAATATCAACATTGCCACTATTCCAATTTTTGAAATTTTGTTGAAATCGTTTTGCGTTACATGTGTTACACCAATATTTTCCAGTATTTGGTTGTTTACATTCTTTACATGTTCCATACTTCATAGTTCAATAGTTTATTTTAAAAATAATATAAATAAATTTTATTACATGAAAAAATAAAAAATAAACGATATCAAAAAGAATAGGAAGAATATTTAAAAAGGATACTAAAAAAAAAAGAATTTCTTTTTATGCATCAGGAATTTCAAATTCTGTGTAACAAATACAGTATATCACAAAAATGTTTTGATTACGTAATTGAAATTTATTAATTTTTATTTTATTTTAATAGACTAAAAAAAAAGAACTAAAAAGTTTTTAATTAGATTTGCAATTAAAAGCAAATACTCTCATATCAAAATATTCAAATTTGATAGCTCGAATAATGAGAACTTGTTTTTTAAAAAAAAGAAATATTTATTATTTTTCCGTTTTTGTAGTAACAATTATAATTAATAATCATTCATTTACAATCCTTTTTAATTGTAAAAAAAAGTTTGAATGGATTCTTTTTTGAGACCAAAATTTTTGTACAGAATTGATGTTTAATGAATCGGAAAAAAAAATTTAATTCAATTTGATTTTATTACAAAAATTTTAATTATTCTTATTAACTTCCATTAGATCTTGCAAATTATTCAAAAGATAATTTTAATACTTCAAAGAACACTTTATTCCTTTTATTAAATTCTTTAATTTAACTCTTAAAAGACTATTTGAAATTTCTAATCAGAATCGTTAGAAAGAAATTTCTTTATGCATCAAGAATCCGTATAACAAATATTTAATGTACTAATAAACTATTCTTTTAATTAGAGTATTGGAGAATATAAAGTAATATAAAAGCTGAGTTGCTTATCATTGAATTTATAACGAAAATTGAAATTTTTGTAATTTGATTTATTTCCAACTTACAGTATATGAATCATTTTGAATTTTTTAGCTAATTAAAACTAATAATTTTATTCATTTTATTTGTATGTACAACAGTTGAAAAATCTAAATTTTTTTTTCTTCTATTTAAAAATTTATTTTAATATACAGTACATTGCAATACAATATAGATATTATTTATGAGTACTAAATAATAATCTAATGAAATTTTTTAATTTTTGCCTTAAATTAAATTCATAGAATAAATTAAGTGATTTATAAATTAAAAATTATTTGATTCTATTTCAATTGTATTATTTTTATTTTTGGTCTAAAACTCTAAATTAATTTTAATTAAATCAGAAATTTTATTTTACCAATTGTAGCCCAAATGTAACCATGTTCCAAATCCAACTTCAAGTCAAACTTGGGACAATCCTATGTCCGAAATTTAACCATATCCCAAACCAAACTAGTAAATTTTAAATGTTTAACGTCTCAAACTAACATCTAATACTGGGTTAATATAGCACGGGGTTTTCTTTCTTTCACCATTAAGAAATAATTAATCCAAAGTAAATTTTTTAATTTGATAAACCAATAAGTTTCATAAATAAAAATCCTTTTGATTTATCTTTTTTTTTTAAAAAATCACAGTTGGAAAAAGTTTATTTAAGCAAATAAAAGCTAATTAAACAAGATAAACTCAACTGCAGTAAAATGGACAATGTGGTTCAAGTGCAAAAGCAAAGATTGGTTATAGATCAGTGATGGATTTGGAGATAATTTTTTCAGAACTGGAGTAAAAGCTTGAGCAGATGATGCATTTGATGGTTATAAAGCTAAATTTTAAATTTGGCAGATGTTGAATCTGGAGGTGTCTTCGGAGTTCGGAGTCATTGAGAGCTAAAGATTGTGTATAAATACCCTTTTTTGGTAGATCTAGAAAAAATTTTACAAATTTGTTTGGGTAATTATTTAGTATTATTTAATATTAAGTAGTATAGGTATTATCAATATTATTTAATAAATCATAGATTGTTCATATTGTTCAAAAATTTTGACCATGGAAGAATTATTAAGTAAGATTGTTTTGACAAGGAAAATGGAAATGGCATTAAAACTAATCAAGTGGAAGTTGAAATAAACAAATTTTGTCTATTAGTTGATTACGATGTGAGAAGTGACTGGTCATACTTTAATTGAAATAATGTAGTATATTTTTTATATCGTTTCATTAAAATTAGAATAATGAAATAATTTTTAATTGCGGATATTCATTTTGGTCATCAAAGAAAATAACGTTTAATTTACTGGGAAATAGTTACAAAATATAAAAAAAAAGATGGCAAATCATGAAAACATATTTAAGGTGCAATGGTCAGAAAATAATCGGTGTAGGAAATTCTTTTAACCGTTAAAATTGTCTAAGAACTATACATCGGTTTGAGTTGACGAGGAATTTCTCACTGGTTTTGACTTATCAGGCGTGATGATCTCAAAACAGCAATTAAGACAGACTTAGACGATTATTTATAAATAAAAGCAATAGATTGTGAACGAAACATATGAAGGTAAAATTAGGATACATAGAGAGTCACGTGAGAAATCATCTGTAAATTTACCCGTCAGATATAGTAATAAGGCATTATTACTGCGTCTTAACTTGTCAAACCAATAAGAAACAGTGTTATATTGGATTACATGGGTTACGTAATTCGGCTGTACAACCTTTTAAAAATTATATATTTTGCGTAAACCTTATTCTGAATAAACTCATTCTCTAATCTCTAGAATTTCTCTTCAGAAATATCTGATACATCTCATCCCTATTAATTCATAATCTTGCTTGCATATACAATTTAAAACATTTTTAAGCGGCTGTTTAAAAAACCTATAGATAAAAAAAAATCCAGCAAATTTTTTTTTTTTTATCCGCAGATCATCCGTATCCGCATTATATCTTTAAAAAAAAAATTTTTTTCTGGTATTGCATGTGAAAAACGTTATTGTTTCTTTGGAAAAGCTCATTCAATACTTCAAAGGTTCACATTTGTTATTGTTTATCAATAAGGAAATTTTTTTATTGTTTAAGTTAGTATTGTTTTTTTGGTAACCGATCGTCATACAAAAAAAATTATTTAAAAAAAAAATTTTTTTTTTTTAAAAAATTTTAAATCTTTTCATCCATTTTTTATAAAATCATTATCAAGTGAGATAAAAAGATTTTTTTTTTTTTTTTAAACATGGATGAAAAAAATGAACGTTGGTTAAATGAATGGTACTGCAAATGTCGTAATAAATATATCGATCTTGGTAATTTTGGTGGTAAGTAATTTTTTTTTTTTATTATTGTTATTATTATTATTATTATTATTATTATCATTATTATGAGATTATATATTAATTAGTCGAATAAAAATTTTTATAGGTGGTGAATTATTCGTAATAGAGGGTGATAGTTTACTTTTTAAGTTTCTTTACGATCCTGAAACCGATTTTATTGATTTTAGTCAACCTTTTGGTGGAGGACAATTTTTGGCTCTCGCCTTTTTGGTTGAGAATTTTCTTAAAAAGCTCAAAGAAAGGGAATTTGCTTTTTTTCATATCGTTTTCTTTGATGTTCATGAATCTATATGGAATAATCGACCAAAATTACGACTTGCAAGAGAAATTATAATTAATCACTTAAAATCTCGCGATACTAAAGTTCCAATCTTTACTTTTAATAATTGGTGGGATGAAAATTGGAAAGATTATTTGGATGATAAACAACCATTATTTATTTTAACTGGTGATGGTTCAACTGAAAATTTAAAAATTAAAGCGAGTAAAGATTATGTTGATAAAGAAATTGATGTTTCATCAATTTATGGTATTGCAACAAAAAATTCTTTAAGGTTAACCATTATTTTACGTGCTTTTATCTTTTATTCTCTTCATATGGATATGCCTGTCGCACTTTTATCTGGAATGGAATTTAGAGATTCACATGTTTACTCTTTTGTATTTGAAAGAAGTTTTAATGTTGATCTTAAAACAAAAAAGAAATTAATTGATATTAAAGATTTTACTATAAAAGTACTTAAAAAATATGATGAAAAATCTTTATGGCTTAATGGTTCCGTTGAAGATTTTAATTTAATATCATCGATAAAAGATTTATTAATTTCTCAAGAATGTTTAGATGTATGGTCAAAAGGAGGAAAAAGGATCGCTCTTATTTTATTATCTTTGACGGGAGTTTTAATTAATAATAATGATAAATCAGATTTTCATTATTTAGCAAAAATATTTTTACTTCATATTATTTTATTAGATTATCTTCCTTTAAAATTAAGAGTTATTCCACCAGTTGATGAAGAAAATACAAAAGCAAAGGATAGAGTCGAATTATTTTTACAAATTTTATATTCTTATTGTGCTAAAATTTATATTAGTGACATTCTTCATGAGGCGACAAAAAATTTTCAAGATTTGAATAATAATCTTTATGATCTTTTAGATGCAAGACTTTTTGTATCTTTAATTCAATTTCAATGTGATGGTCATTTAAATTTTAACTCTTTTCTTACGACCGATATTAAGAATCAATTTGACGATTATTGGAATCTTTTAAAAAGATTATGTGAATGTAATGGGCTTAATTCTTTAAATGTTGATGATGAAAATTTTAACAAAGAATTTGAAATTAAATCATATGAAAAATCTTATTTAGAATATGTTAAAAAACCTAGTCTTCTTCCTTTTGAACATGAATTCTTTACAGATTGTCTTGAGGATATGAATATTAATCTTAATGAAAATTCAAAAATAAAAATTGATGAACCTCGTTATGGATTAATCGAAGAGGTTGATTATGATGAGAGTACTTATAACTTTTCTCTAAAGTTATCCAAAAGTAACAAAGCCGTCGAAAAGTCAAGCGCCTATTATGAGAAACATAAAAATTCTATGGAAAGGAGAGCATATCAACAATATGTGAGATTCTTGGAAAATTATGCGGCTTCGTTAAATGGTACACAAGGATATTATAGACAAAAAATAATCGTTGAAAGATCAACTAGAAGAGAAACCTTAAAAGCTTCAAAAGCATCTTCAAAAGCATCTTCAAAACCTGTTACAAAACAAACAAAATCAACAAAGAAAGAATCTACTGGTGTAAAAAAGGCAAGAGAAAAAATTGAACAAGAAACTTTAAAATCTTCTCGAATTACATCCGATCAATATCTTGACGATGCATTAAAAGAAATTTTAAAGGATGGAAATATTAGAAACCAACTTAATGCGTTGAATGTTAAACTTGAAAAAACAGACAAAATCAAACATCCATTCACTATGCTTAGAGGACAATTCAAAAAGTTGGAACTCTTTATGAAACTTTGGATCGATAATTGTATGAATTCTCAAGCGAAAAAGGATTTTACAATTCTTGTAGATATTTTACATCAAGTGTTTTATATCGCTCAAAATTTTCCAACCTATTTTGATCCAAAATTGAAAGATATTTTGGTTAAAGTTTTAAGACGACTTAAATTAAAAAATTGTAAAGATCGTATGAAAGGATTTCCTACAACTACTACAAATGAAAAACCGTTTAAATTGGATTTTCCCGGTGATTGGGTTGATTTATCGGCTGGAATGTCTGATGCAAGATTTCAAATGTTATATGCGGGTCATTTAATGGATCGAAATACGAATTCTGTAGATGATTCTCGAGTCCCTCATTTTAGGCCAGGTAATCAAATTTTTTTTTTTTTTTTTATACAAATATGATATAAAAATATGTATTTTATTTAATAAAATGTTTTATTTTATTAGATTCATGGCAAGTTGACGTTCTGGATGTGATTGATAAAGATGAATCTGCGTTGATTTGCTGTCCAACTTCTTCGGGAAAGACTTTTATTTCGTTCTATGCCATGGAAAAAGTTCTTAAAGAAAGTGATGATGGGATTTTGGTATATGTTTCTCCTACCAAGGCTTTAGTTAATCAAGTAACAGCCGAAGTTTATGGACGTTTCGAGAAAAGTTATGATCATGGTGATAAATCAACTTGGGGAATATACACT
Organism: Glomus cerebriforme; assembly: GCA_003550305.1. Lineage (NCBI taxonomy): Eukaryota > Fungi > Glomeromycota > Glomeromycetes > Glomerales > Glomeraceae > Glomus > Glomus cerebriforme. The sequence continues at coordinate 85,538 of QKYT01000148.1, read as the reverse complement.
CGAGAGTATCGCGAAAATCATGAAAAATGTCAAATTCTTATAACAATTCCACAAATGCTCGAAACATTACTGTTTTCTCCGCGACGTGCATCATGGGCTCGAAACGTAAAAAGAATCATTCTTGATGAGGTAATTTGAATTTAAATATACAATAATATATATATATATAAATATAAATACGTTAAGATTAACTCATTTTCTTTTATTTAAAAGATTCATATGATTGGATCAGAAGGAGGAGAATTTTACGATCGTTTACTATTATTAAGCAAATCTATTCCAATTTTGGCCCTTTCAGCTACGGTCGGGAATCCAGAACCATTTAATGAATGGATGGCTAGATCTAGACACAGACGTGGACAAAGAATGAGACTTATTAAATCAACAAAGAGATTTTCGGATTTACAACAATATGTATATTTGCCACAATTTCCATTGCCTTCACTTCTTGAAACAACAATAAATCCAAAAGAAAATATGCGACAAAATAGTAGCATAGTTCCCATTAATCCAATATTTTCTCTATCAATGAGCATTTTGAAAGAATATGGATTCCCTGGTGATATGAAACTCGTTCCCTCCCAATGTGTTCAGCTTTGGGATGTAATGAAAAAATACGCGGGTGAAAATCCACCTCATGGACTTGATGAATTAGATCCTGATGTTTATTTTAAAGATATTGGTTATATCGTTAAAGATGATGCCGATGAATATGAACAAAAACTTAAGGAAGTTTTTAAAATCTATGCAAAAGATGATTCTTTAAGTGATATTATAGCATCGACTATCGAAGAATTAGGAAATGATATTAAAAATGGATTTTCAAAACTAGAATCAACAGCTAATACCACTCAATGCGTTCAACTTTGGGATGTAATGAAAGAACACGTTGGTGATAACCCACCTGATGGATTTGGTAAATTAAATCCTGATGTATATTTCAAAAATATCAAAAATATTGTTAGAGATGATGTTGATGATTATGAAAAAAAGCTTGGACGTGTTTTTATAAAATGTTTTCAACTTTGGGATGCATTAAAAGAATCTGTGGGTGATAATCCACCTAATGGACTTGATAAATTAGAACCTAATGTTTATTTTAAGGATTTCGAACGTATTTTTAGAAAGGATGTTGATGAATATGAACAAAAACTTAAGGAAGTTTTTAAAAATCAAGCGTTAGAAACGGCTATTGGAGAATTAATAATTTGTATTAAATCTGAGAATGTTGATAAAGATAAACGAAAGCAACTTTGGAAGGTTTTGAAAGAATCTACGAGTGATAATCCACCTAATGGACTTGATGAATTAAACCCCGATAAATTTTTCAAAGATATCGGTAATGCTAATGATATTAATGAATATGAACAAAAACTTAAGGAAGTTTTTAAAAATCAAGTGATAGAAACGACCATTGGAGAATTAATAACTTGTATTAAATCTGAGAATGTTGATAAAGATAAACAAAAGCAACTTTGGGATGTAATGAAAAAACAAGCGGGCGATGAACCACCTAATGGATTTGATGAATTAAATCCTGATAAAATCAAAGATATCAATAATATTGATGAATATGAACAAAAACTTAGAGGAATTTTTAAAAATAAAGTGATGGAATTGGCTATTGGAAAATTAATAAGTTTTATTAAATCTAAGGATGTTGATAAAGATAAACAAAAGCAACTTTGGGATTTAATGAAAGATCACGCGGATGATAATTCAACTAAGGGACTTGATGAATTAAATCCTAGTATATATTTCAAAAATATCAAAGATATCAATAATATTGATGAATATGAACAAAAACTTAGAGAAATTTTTAAAAATCAAGTGATAGATTCGGCTATTGGAAGATTAATAACTTATATTAAAAATGGACTTACAAAATTAGAATCAACATCTAATGAATTAACTAATGAATTAGATGTTTATGGGGATAAATTTCTTGAGAAAGGAATTGTGCCATTACTTTGTGAACTTTCGGCTCAAGAAAAACTACCCGCTATTTTATTTCATTTTGATGAAAAAGGATGTGTTGAACTTGCAATGAATATTGTGAACCAATTAGAATTGGCAGAGAAAGAAAAACGAGAGAATGACCCAGATTATCAAGCCAGAAAGAAAGCAGCGATGTCACAAAAAGAGACTTACGAAAAAGATTTGAAGAGAAGACGGGATAAGAAAAGTACTTCTGCACCACCAGAGGATGACATACCATTGGAAGAACCTATCCCAACTTTTTTTGATTGGGAAGCGCATGATCCAAATTTTACTTTTGTAGATCAAAAGGGTCGAACTACTACAGAAGAGTTCGAAGAAATAGTAGAACCACTACGCTATAAAGTGAATGACAATTTAAAGTTATTGATTGCAGCATTAGAAAGAGGCATTGGGGTTCATCATACAGATCTTCCTAGAAAATATTTAAGCGCGGTTGAAATTCTTTTCAGGAGACGTTATTTACGAGTAATCATCGCAACTGGTACTTTAGCTCTTGGTATAAATATGCCATGCAAAACGACTGTATTTGTTGGTGATTCAATTTCCTTGACAGCTTTACAATACAGACAAATGTCTGGAAGATCTGGAAGAAGAGGCTTTGATCCTCTTGGTCATGTAGTATTCTTTGGCATAACACTTACAAAGATAATAAGACTTCTGATGTCAAGGTTACCAAATCTTTCACGTCATTTTCCTTTATCGACATCACTCACTTTACGTTCCTTTAATTTTATCAATAAGTGCAAGACTATAAATGATGATGATTATGATTATGCTATAAATACTATCAAAGGATTTTTTGGTGAATCTTTTTTTTTCCTTGGTAAGGAATATTTACCCGAACGAATTAAGTATCACTTAAGATTTTCCGTTGAATATTTGAGACGTGAAAGTCTCTTGGGTCCAAATGGAAATTTGATCAATTTATCCGCCATGGTTTCTCATTTAAATTATAATGAACCAAGCAATTTCGCATTTGCTGTTTTATTTAAACATGGTGTATTTCACAGAATTTGCTCAAAATCGAAAACAAACGAAAAATTAATGAACGACTTGATCTTAATACTTTCTCACTTATTTAATAGAATTAAGTTGCGTAAAATTTCGGAAGATTGGTATAAAAATACGGAATCCCTTTCTAAAATAGTCTTATCTCCTTTACCGAAAAAAGTTAATAACATCTTAGAAGAACATAATGAACGAGTTTTAGACATATATACTGATTATGTTGTAACTTTCGCAAGAAATAATGCTGCTGAGATGGGACCTGATAATACCTTACCTTTATCATCAATCAAAATTCCTCCTAAATGCTTAGATCAAAAATTATTAGATACTGATCCTTTAATTTCTAAACTTAAATCTACGGCAATTTCATTTATTGCTCGATCTCCTTTTATTGCCATGGGTGGTTCACTTGGTGACATCTTTAATAATTTAGAAGATTTGGCACATCATCTTCATAGTGAAATATATTTGGATCTTCATAGTATACCTTTTATTAAAACAGATGAAATTCTTAACGCGTATATAAGTGACTTTTTCTCTCATGGTCAAGAAAAAGCTATCGTTGAAGCAAATGGAATAAGACGCGGTGAAGTTTGGCAGGTGAGATATATAAATTTTTTAAGAAGAATTAATTTTTATAATCCATAATAATAACTCCTTTATTATTTTTGTATAGGTTTTAAACGAATTTTTTGGGGTTCTTTCATCAATAGTTATTTCTTTAAGAGAAAGAAATTTTTCTGATGGTTTAGAAGAGAGAGAAGAAGAAGTTCTTAGGGGATTTGAAATGGTTTTGCAACATTTTTGGGAAAAATTTGTACAGACTTGGGTTTAAATATTTTTTTCGTCTACTCTTTTTTAATATTGATGCGTATTTATATGTTAAATTTTTTATATTATAAAATAAATTTTTTCGTTTAAACCATTTTTTTTTTTTATAATTTATTATTATTATTTTTTTGCAATATTGAACTTATAAATGATGCGTTAATTAAAGCTGGATTTTCCATTAAACATACAAATGATAAATTGCTTAATTGCTTTAAATTATAGGTCTAGTTCGATGAGCAAGGAACTTAATCCGATTTTTAGTGAAAATAAGAAATATATATATTTTTTTAATAAAAAAAAATAAGCGTTTCAAGAATTTGAATTGGTTGATCCTGCTTCCGTTACCTCTCATTAGCTAGGTCTCTTATAAAGTATATCCGGTATATATCTTATTATTCTGGACGGATTAAAGCACAAAATTGGTACTTGTAAAAATGAAATATCTGTCCCAAGCTCTTTTTATTTATAAATAGAAAGATTTAATATTTACAAATGTCAATTACAATGGTGAGAATATTTTCATTAATGTATTTTTTAATGATAAGTTTTGAAATTCACAAAAAACTGACGAAATATGAATTTTTTATGATAATTTAAATATCATTATTAAAATCTTTATAATGATTTTGCAACAAAATTGTAATTGAAAAATATTATACCATTTTTTATTAACTAAAGAGACAAAATGTAAAAACTTTTTCATATCATTTTATATCATTTGTAATTCATCAATTATAAAGATTGATTACTTTCGTTATTTAAAATATTTTAAAAATTAATAAAGAAAGATTCAAAATTATTTGATCAATGTTATAGTTTATTTAAAATTTAAATGTCTCTACTATTACTCCTTCATTAATATATTTGCTAATAAAACTTTGATAATGATAAGGAATCTCAAAATAAGACAAAGTTCTTCCTCTATAACTCTCAAAAAAACGTTTGAGAGCATCAATTGAACATCTCCATTTTCCAATGGTTACTTTAGTTAAAGATTTTGAAGAAAATTTAGTTAAAATATCTAATAATTCATCCCCTATAAATTCTGTATATGAAGAATATATACTACCAAGTCTTATCTCTTCTAAATATCTACAATTTAATAATAATGATTTTACATGAAAAAAATCATTTTGTGAAATATATGTATATAATAATTTAATTTTTGGACAATTATTAGAGATTGATTTAATTAACATTCCTGTATTTTCAATGAAATTATCAAGTTTTGAAATATAAATATAAATATCTAAAATTTTCCCTTTTGTTTTTTCAATTAATAATGAAATTTCTTTAAAACAAGATAAATGACTAATTCTTAGATGCTCAAGATGTGGAAATTCTGAAATTGCAAGAAGTTCTTTAACATTTCCATTATATCTTTCAGAATATGAGTTAATATTAAAAATTGTTAACCATTTTAGATTAACCAGTGATTCTAAGAATAAAGGTGTTTGTTTGAAGATTTTATTCGCTAAATAAAGATAATTTATTGTATTAGCCTTTCTTGCTAATGCTTTGTTAAGTTCCTTACAATTTCCTTTTTTAATAATATCATAAAGGTAAACTTTTTTTAAATTCCTTTGAGTGTCAATTAAAGAAATTAATCCAGGAGAATCTTTAGAAAAATTTTGAATAGATAATGAATTCAAATTTTTACAAATTTGTGACATTTCATAAAGTACATTAGAATTTAAAGGATAGATATCAATATTTAAACTATGAAGTTGAGAGAAACATGTTAATGCTCCTGGAAATAATGATAAAGGTTGCAAAGTTTTCCATTGTAATTCTTTAATATCTTTACATTGACTAACAAATAATTTATAAATTTCTTGTTCTAAAAGATTTCTTTTTTCAAAATTATTAAAATTATTTTCAAGTACCATTTTAATAATTTTATTTGTAATTTCAATTTTAGGAAATTTACAAAAACTAATATAATTAAATAATGGAATGTTTAAAAGAATTGTTGAAGGTAATATAATATTATTATCAGATAAAAGTTGTTTTGAGGAGGATGACAAACAACAAAGTATCGTAGTGAAAAGCTTTTTTTCCAATTCATTATCGTTAATATACCATGAATAGTTTTTCCATAAAATCGGAATTACAACATTACACCAATCTTTGTTAACAAAAAGACAAGAATATAAAGAATCTTGTAAATTATTAAAAATAAGAATAAGACAATCCTCATTCAGTTTTGTCATTTTTTTTTTTTTTATTTTTTTTTAAAAAAAAGAAAATGGGTGCTATATTTATATTTTAATAGCGTTGTACAATGAACATTGGATGTGATCCGTGGTGATCAAATATTACATCATCATCGTGTGAAATCTAAATCTCATCTTTCACTATCTAAATTGCGAGATCATTCTTTGAATATTAATTAATCATTTAATAAATTTTATATTAAGGTGTTCGATTGGTTTATCGTCATTATCGTCATATGCAAGTTGGTGAAAGAAAAGTAATGATCGAGAAATTTTAATTATGGACTAAGCGCTGGTCAAGCTTATTTTGAGAGTTTATTTACTATTTGTTTGGTGGAAAATTGTTTGTATATAAAGTATTCTATAAATTGTGAAGCATACCAGGATCCAAGCGTAAATTGACCAGGAAATATTTACTTTCATCTTATTAATCACTTCATAAAGCTCTTATAAGAAAATCGGATTTTCAGAGTTCACATTTTAAATGCAATATTAATATTGTGAGTAAAACATTATAGCATATTTATTGACTAGATGTAAATTTGGTCATTGTGATAATTATGTCTAATGATTTACTTTTATTTATTAGGAATATTATTATTACATGTCATATATATAAAGCACCAGTCTGGAATATTTTTTTCCTAACCTTCAGCTAAAAACATCCGAGATTGTTGGTTCCGCGAAATTATAAAGATATCTACTTACTGATAGGCTATTAATTTATTTAAAGTAATACAGTAAATATGTAATAATGCAAATATCTTAACACGAAAAAAATCAAATTAGTTATTTATTCATTTTAACAAGTTCGTTATATGCAAGAAATGTAATATTAAAATACATGGTAATTTTTTCCATTGCATGCATTTAATTTGATTTTCCAGTTTTTAACGTGAATATTATTCACATATTAACTATTGCTGAATACTTATCACTTGCCATTTTGTCATCAATTTGAAGTCATTATTATTAATTATATCGAATATTGATTAATAACTTATTTCAGAAAATGAAGAGTTTATTATTCTATTTTATTTTTTTTAATTATTTATTCGTAAATTTTTTAAAAAGGTAACGTACGCTTTATAGGTGTCGGTCTACTCCCGGATAGAGTCGAGAATCTGCTTAAAGATTTCAGTTGGTACAGCGTTAATTTTAGTAACCATATTTTTTCGTGTATGGGTACCTGTAGTGAAATCTGCTATGATAATACTGTAACTTATTTAACTTGCATATTCTATGCTTAAGAATTATGGAGTGAAATACGCCTTTTCAGATCCTATGATTATATTGTATAAACACGCCACGGTCGTCACGTGTTTAAATTGTCGAATTAACTTTTATTTGTTTAAATAAACTTCTTCCAACTGTGATTTTGATTTTAAAAAAAAGATAAATTAAAAGGATTTTTCTATTTATGAATCTTATTGGTTTATCAAATAAAAATTTACTTTGGCTTGATTTTTTTCTTAATGGGGTGTGCTATAGTTGCTCGTTTTTGATTAACTTCACTGCATTAATCATCACACTTTAATTGACACTCATATTGTATAGTATTTATTTATATTATGCATTGCTGTGACAAATAGGTCATCTTAAAAAGGAAGAAAATAGATTAAAATTGAAATTATAATTTAGACGAAAAATAAAATAATTTCTTATTTTATTTTAATTTTTTATTAATTTAATTTAAGGCAAAAAATTTTTAAATTTTCACTAGATTATTACCTACTCATAAATAATAATGTACAGTATATTAGATACAAGAAAAATTTTTTTTTTAAAAAAAAAAAAAAANAAAAAAAAAATTGATGTGATTAATTTAAATTTGTTTATAAAATGGTTAATTGAAATAAATCAAATTACAAAAATTTAAGCGACTTGGCTTTTATATTTTATATTGTTTTATTCTAATATTTCAGCGCAGTAAATACTGTAATGTTACATAAAATTGTTACACGGATTCTTGATGCATAAAAGAATTTTCTTTATTTTCTTTCTAATGATTTTAATTATTCTTCTCTTCTGATAAATTCATTATTTATTATTTATATTATTTGACTAATTTAGTGTAAATAAAGTGTTTATTACATAAAATCATTTCTTGGATAATTCATTAAACTAAAATGTCTAAAACATGTGAAGAATGTAAACATAAAGATGAATATGATTGGTGTAACACATGTAACGCAAAACGATTTCAACAAAATTTCAAAAATTGGACCAGTGGTAATGATGATATTGACAAATTTATTCAACATACTCAGCTATCAGCAACTGATTATTGTAAAGTATTAGAGTGGATACCTTATGATAGATTTTATAATATTGAATATATTGCAAAAGGCGGGTTTGGTAAAGTGTATAGAGCAAATTGGATTGATGGAAATATATGGTATTGGGATAATAAAAATCAAAATTGGTATCGATTTCCAAATAAGG
>QKYT01000148.1:49888-62250 GCA_003550305.1 Glomus cerebriforme | reverse complement strand
AATTTTATTTTATTTGATAGAAAATCTACAAATTGATCTTTCTCAATTGAAAATTAACGATGACAAAAATGGTAAATTTTTTTATTAATATATTAAACTTTGTTTATACTTACATAATTATTTTTAATGTTATAACCTATTTTTTTTTAGTTCAAAATGATTGAATCTAAAGGCGAGAAAAAATTTTAGAAATAAAATTATCAGTTTTTTTTTAATTAGTATTTTTTTTTTTTTTTTCAAAAAATTTTCCAACATTATTATTTAAAGTTTCTGTAGTATTTTCGGAAATATGATTTAAAAATAAAATTTATTTATTTATGATTAATTACCATAAATGGACTAGTAAATATTGACAGCCAATAATTAACCAGAAAACAAATTTAAAAAAAAACAGTATTTTATTTCTTTAAAAGAAATGATAAAAATTTACATATATTCATATATTCTTATAATCAATAAAAAAAGTCTAACTTTTGGGACAGTAATTTTCTGTTTCTTGTTAAAAGAATCAATGACTTTTGGATTATCTTTTAAAAGTCTAATTTATTTACCTTCATATTTCAGTTTTTAAACGTATCTCTATTATAATTATCATAAGTTTTAAGGAAAATTATTGATATGTAAGATAAAGTTGAAAGAATAAGTTGTTATTTGCAAAGTTTTATACAGTATATTAACGATTTATTTAATATTTCAGCATAGTATGACATTTGTTAAATTTCTTTTCTAATATATTGATGATGTAATGTATGTAATGCACAAAGTTGGATAAGCTATTTTTATATTATATATTATATAAAATATACATAGGACTGGCTGTGAAAATCAGATATGTGGCTTGATTTTTTTATTTGTCCTGTGATTTCAACATTTGTGAAAGTTTGTTATTCATTAACTAAATCTTACCATTTAAATTTGCTATGTATTGCATAATATGTAAAGTTCATGAGTGTAAGAACTTTCTTGGATTTTTTATAACAACACAAGTTTATATGTAATCAGTTTTAAGCTAACCCAGTTGATGATAATTTAAGATTTATGCTTCAACAAATTTATTTATGAATACAATAACTTTAGTTTTATTCATAATACTGATTTTAAAACAATTATATACAATAACAAATTTTAAGAATAAATCACACTATAAATTATATATTCTGTAATTTATTAACTTACTGTCTTTTATTTTTTAAGTAAAATTCATCCTTCTAACTTTGTTTTTTACACTGAATGAAATTATTTTCTTTTGAATCACTATTTCCAAATACAACTATTTCAATATTAAAACAAAATGCAGGTCATACTTATTCATCATGATAAACTAATACAATATCCATATCATTCAAATGACTAAGGATTGGATCTTTAAAGTTATCCTTATTCTTTAAGGAAAATATATTGTGAACCCTTCCACATCAAACAATTATTATATCCACCAATAATTTCTTCTGTTCACTCTTCTTAATAATAATTTAAATCTCTTGTATAAGCAAAATTTGATTTTAGCACCGATTATATCAATCCATCTTGAAACAAACAATATTTATACTAGGGAATGGTGAACTGTTATTGAGTCCGGAGTAAGAGAGTTTTGATTATTGAACACATGATGAATGGGTGCTTACTTTATTGAGATCATTGCATAATAGGAACCAATAATCTATCGACTCAAAAATTGAGCGGGCGGACAAACGTACACCGGGCCTAGAAATATATAGTCCTACGCTAACGCTCCGGACTAATTAACAATTTTTGAATCAATAATCCATCAATATTTCTATATCTAGGAAGCAAATATTATCATTTGGATTATTTTGATCCGAATATTAATTTAACAACTCTTCATAATAACAATATCTGTGTTTTCATGGATAATACAAACATAATAGAAAAGAATTTGTTTATACCTTATAACTCTGAAACCACAAGATAAGTCAAATTTTGGTTACATGGATGATGGATAGATAAGCTGATGATGAAACTTCAATAATATATCCATGGGAATTGCTCATATTGCTATTTTCTAAAATAAATAAATTAAATGAGCTCAATATTATCTTGCAAAGATGTATGAAGAAGAATATGAAGCAAAGAAGATAATTAGTAAGCGACTTATTATAATTTATTAATTTGAACAAGGATACTATTTACATTTAAAAAAAGTACTTCAAATATATTTAATTTTAAGCTAAATTATTAAAAATAATATTTAAACTATTTGTGCATATTTCAATTGTTTTGTTTACATTATGTAATAATTAGTTCTCTTTGTTTTCCCATCTTATTATGCAAATTGCATAACTGATAATAGATTAACTTAAAAAATAATATGACAAGTTATAGTGATATAATGACAATACACATACAAAAAACACTTTATTTTGTTAGAGAATGTAATAAAAACTAAAAAATAAAAATTCATTCACCAAATTTAAAATTAAAAGGAGATATAATAATGATAAAATCTTAAACCTTAATGCCAACTTATAAAATATTCATGTTGTTTTTTGATAAATCTTTACCATCCCGACTACTGTATAAAATATAAAATATTAAATATATGAATGATCGAAGATCGTCAGAAGCTAAACTTAAGTTTTTCAAAATGCAGATTTTGCATTGCTTTTTACCAATTATTCAATCCGATGGTCATGAGCTTATTGATTCATTCATTTAGTTCTTTGGTTTAAATTTTGAGATAATAAATACCATCATGAATAAAAAATATATTATATATTTTAGACCTTCGTTCCCAATATTTGTTTTATACTATCCATATTTTTTTCAGTTTCTGTATATTGAAAATAATAATAATGCTAGTTAAATTTTGTCTGAACCTTAAAAACTTTTTATAAAAAAATTTAATAATGATAATGTGTAACAAATATTAATTTTGATGTGGAAGAAGATTTTAGAAACCGTTGCAATACTTCCAGAGGATTTATAAGTTGGAAAATCGAACCCCCAAAAAAATCACTTTGATAATTATTGACACGTCATATAATTAAATAAAAAATTGTATTTTTAATATTTGAAATATGGTTTATCGAGTAAATACCCAGATTTTTGACCTAATAAATTTGTGATTTAAAAATATAAGCAAAAAGTTGTTAATTAAACATTCATTTAATTATAGCTTGGTAATACAAATCAGTGAAAGGTTGATCGACCATATTTTTTGAATAAATATCGGCCAATTTTTGGAATGCTAATCAATCAAAGGGCCTAGACCAATCTATGGGCTAATGAAGTGCGTCGATTAGTATTCCAAAAATTAGTCCATATGTAGTGTAAATAGCGTAAATATTTACTACTCAATGTAATACAATGCCCCCTTAATATTAAAATGGAAATGTAGCAAATTTAAAACTTAACAAAAAATTTTTTTAAAATAATTAAAAAAAAAATGTCTCGTCAACTTCCAGCTGACTGCTTAAATGAAATTTTTGAATATTTAGAAGAAGATCATTCTACTTTACATTCTTGTTTATTTATTAATCGTCTTTGGTGTGAAATTTCTGTTAGAATTTTATGGAGAAATATTTGGAGTTTTGAAAACTACGTTCCTTTTATATATATGTTTAAAGTGAAATCAGCAATTCTTAGTACGTTAGTAGCTTGTCTTCCTAAAGAATCAATAGATCTTTTATATGAGAATAAAATTTTCATTCCAACGTCTACTTCAAAACCACCGTTATTTAATTATCCAGCATTTTGCAAAGTCTTTTCAATTACCAATATTTTTGAAATAATTGATGATGTTTTTGAAAAAGCTCCTATTATTTTACCAAGTTTAAGTTATTTAATAATAAATGAATTTATTAAAATGTTTATGAATCAAATTTCTTCTTTGAAAATATTGACCTGTGAACATTTTGGATATTCTATGAATCTGAATAATATAAATTTTACTAGTTTTTCTGAAGCAGGNGATTGTTTAATAGATCTTTCAGAATTATACTGCAATTCAAATCTTCCTTCTGAATTTTTTTATCATTTGTCTCAAAAATGCCATAATTTANTATCATTTACTNTACNTTTAAAAACTATGAATTTTGACATTGAGTTAAAAAAATTAATCNCTTTACAAAATAATTTAAAGAATTTAAGATTAGAAGTTTATGATGAGGTCGATTGGACTGATATCATACCTGTTTTAACAAAGCACTCTAATACATTAACAAAATTACATCTTAATGGAAATATTGAACTTACTATACCATTATCATTTGTTGCTTCGTTTCCAAATCTTCAAGAAATTAGATTTTCATTCACTNAANGATCAGAATTTNAAGATTTTGAAAAGTTACAACATGTAACTTTCCCAAAATTACAAATCTTAAACATCCCTNATCAATGTCCGAAACCTGAGTATGTAATGAAATTTTTAGAAAACAATGGAAAAAATCAAAAAATTTTATATAGGTAAGGAAGATAATAATCTAAATTTATCTATAGCTAAATTTTGTTCAAACCTGAAAGTTCTTTCTACAATATTTNATTTTGATAAACTGGATACATTAAAAATTATATTTAATAGTTGTCAATATTTGGAAAGTATCAAAATTTGGTGTGGAGAAGGTTATTTAGGAGAAAATGAAGTATTAGAAACTGTTATAAAATATTCACCAAAAAATTTTTATGAATTAAAAATTTACAATGTTACAAAATCAAAATTACTTCCAGAGGATTTGGAGTCCTTTTTTATAAGCTGGAAAAATCGATCACCAAAAAAATCACTTTCTTTTACAATTATTAAGGATATTCGGGATTTTTTAAAAAAGGAAGAAAATGTTGAAAATATGAAAATAATTGAAAAATATAAAAATTTAGGTATTATTAAATTTATAACTAGAAATTATGATGACGATGATAATTATGATTATCTTGAATTCCGCTAATTTTATTTCAAAAATTTTCTATTTTATTAATTTCTAAAAATAGGGTATTATTTTATTTTATTTTATTTTTTATTTTAAATTTTACAAACTTTAGTGTATTTAAATTTAATAAAGTAATCTTTTATATCATAATTATAATTTACTTTCTATTGAAGATTTATATCAAATTGAAGTGAATACATAGTCATAATATGTAGAATATTAGGACCTTCATTAGGAATTAGAATTAATTTTTAAAAGTAACCATAGTCATGATCATAAAAAAAAGTCAATTGTTTTTTCTTAAATTCTTGTGAGCCACATACAGTATCTTTAGAAATATGAAAATTATGATTTTTGCGAAATGTTCAATATTACAAGCTCAAAGTTACATTTAGGCAGGGGAATTAAAATTCTGCTGAAAAAATTAAACACAAAAAAAATCACTAATATTTATTGACATGACATGTTATTAATTTATTAGTAGTGGAATATGAATATAAAAATTAGGTATTATTAAATTTAAAAAAAGTTTATCTGATATTGAAATATGGTTTGTTGGTTGGGCAGAGTTTATCATATAGTTATGAAATTAAATTCAATAGTTTGTGTGGAAAATTATGTGCAAAAATCTGTAAAAATCTTGTATGCGCACTATATGTAAAAGTGAAATAATAGCTTAAAAGTATTAAATTTGATCGACATTGATTTGATCATATTTTTCGAATAAAAAAAAATATAAATGGTGTAAATGGCGTTATATCAATATGAATAAACTTTATTACTTAATGTAACACAATGGCTTTTTAATATTAAATAAAAATGCGAAGAATTTAAATTTCAACACAAAAAAATTTTGGAATAATTAAAACATACAAAAGATGCCTTATCAACTTCCAATTGACTGCTTAAATGAAATTTTTGAACATTTAGAAAATGATAAATCCACTTTACATTCTTGTTTGTTAACTAATCGTCTTTGGTGTAAAATTTCTGTTAGAATTTTGTGGAGAAATATTTGGCATGTTATTACCAGCATCAATTTAAAGTGAATTCATCAATTCTTAGTACGTTAGTTGCTTGTCTTCCTAAAGAATCATTAGATCTTTTATATGAAAATGAAATTTTCATTCCGACGCCTACTTCAGAATCACCATTGTTTAATTATCCAGCATTTTGTGAAGTCTTTTCAATTGCCAATATTTTTGAAATAATTGATAATGTTCTTGAAAAATCTCCTATTACTTCACAAAATTTAAAAGATAGAAGAAATTATTTAGTAATAAATGAAGTTATTAAAATGTTTATGAATCAAATTTCTTTAAAAATATTGGTTATGAATATAATTACGATTATATGAATCTGAATTATACAAATTTTTCTGAGACAGGAGACTGTTTAATAGATCTTTCAGAATTATACTGCAGTTCAGAGCTTCCTTCTGAATTTTTTTATCAATTATCTCAAAAATGCCATAATTTACTATCACTTAATTTGCGTATTTTAACTATGAATTTTGACATTGAGTTAAAAAAATTAATTTCTTTACAAAATAATTTAAAGAATTTAATATTAAAAGTTGATAAGGGTGATTGGGCTGATATCATACCAATTTTAATAAAGCACTCTAATACATTTACAAAGTTACATCTTCATGGTTATATTGAACTTACTATACCATTATCATTTGTTGCTTCGTTCCCAAATCTACAAGAAATTATATTTTCATTCAGTTATGGATTATTTGAAGTTTTTGAAAAGTTACATGTAACTTTTCCAAAATTACAAATCTTAAACATCCCCAACATCCCTTATCAATGTCCGAAACCTGAGCATATAATGCAATTTTTAGAAAATAATGGAAAAAATCTTAAAAAATTTTATATAGGTATGGAAGATAATAATCTATATTTATCTATAGCTAAATTTTGTTCAAACCTGAAAGTTCTTTCTACAATATTTAATTTTGATAAACTGGATACATTAAAAATTATATTTAATAGTTGTCAATATTTGGAAAGTATTAAAATTTGGTATGGAGAAGGTTATTTAGGAGAAAATGAAGTATTATAAACTGTTATAAAATATTCACAAAAACATTTTTGTGAATTAAAAATATACAATTGTTCAAGTTCAGAATTGCTTCCAGAGGATTTAGAATCCTTTTTTATAAGCTGGAAAAATCGATCACCAAAAAAACTTTCTTTTATAATTATTAAGAATGATTTTATTATTAGTTTAGAAAATAATGAAGAAAATATGAAAATAATTGAAAAATATAAAAATTTAGGTATTATTAAATTTAAAACTGTAAATTACGATGATGAAAATGATGATTTTAGTATTTAATCATTTATTTTTAGTTTGTTAGTTTATTTATATAAAATTTATTACACAAAATTATATGTTTCGGGATGATTATGTAATGAGAACAGATTGTCCACTGAATGAATTGGCTACACTAATATAAATTTGCATATATCGTTATATTTTGTTATAAATTCGCATTTATTATCTTTATCACACCGTAGTAGTACGAAACTGGTGATAATAATATTATCTCAATTTAGTATATTTAAATTTAATATAAAAATAATAAAGTATCATTAATATCAAATCATATTTTACTTTCTAATACTATTTTTAAAGGGTATCATTCAATATCCGACGATATGAAATCTCGACAAACCAAAATCCCGAAAGTTTTTCCCAGAATTATGCACCTACACGTGACATTTCTGCCGGCGTTATGTGCCACCATACCCATTTTTAAAGTCGAAGCGTCTAAAATCTCACTTGTGATACTAAAAATGATAGGGATAGATATTCACCTAGGAATGAAGCTAAACATAATAAGGAATTATGCGAAAATCGATCAGATGACAATACGTGGTGGTGATGAGAAATATGACAAGGAAACTAATTTTAAAATCGTGAAAATTCAAAACACAATTGAAATTATAGACGAGACCAAAGTCCATAGGGGAAAGAAGCGCATCACAAGGCCAAGGTAATCCCCAACTTGTAATCCTTTCTTCTCTTTCGTCGCCAAAATTAACTCTAAAAAAAATTTTTTTAGTCAAAAAGTTGGCTATTATAAAATATAAAAACATCAGAATACTATAGAATAACGAAAGAAAGAAAATAAGATATAATATAATTTTGTCGTATTGATTTTCGTCAATATCTTTGATGTTGTGTGTTGCATGAGAATAGCTTTTTCTCACCAATCTTTTGAAGGATTTATGAAACAATATAATAACTTTAACACATGCCAAGCAAGTGTTTCAATTCGAGTAATTCCATGTCCAGATCTTCTGCATTATTTATCATTTTGCTCCACGCAAAATCAATCCACCGCACACAAGAATGACCAGTTAACTCATTCCTTTCCATCATTATATTTTCTAACCTAATATCCCCATGTTTCACTCCTTTTGCGTGTATTGCCAGTAAACCATTAATGGCCAATTGCTTTTCTTTTTCTGTGATATTTCTATTATTTGCAAATGACTCGCCGGCAAACGATGTAAGTATAAAAGCAAATGCCTCATGGAGAACCCCATATTTAAGAAGCTTTGGTATGTAGATGCCTTGAATTTCCTTGAGAGGTCCAAGGTACATTTTAAGTTCATTTAGGATTTCCTGTAACAGATGCTCTTTTTTATATAGATCGACCATTTTAAGAGCACCTACTTGTTCGTGAAGCTTGGCCATAAAAATAACTCCAGATTGACCATTTCCCAACACATCACCAAACGAGAATTGACTACGTTTATAATTTTCCATACTATTGAGAAATTCATTACTATTTTGTTTTTCTTTTCCTCTTTTTGATTTGCTGTGAGTGATTACTCCAAAAGTCTTATTAATGATACTACTCTTCTTAGAACTTGACGTTGGTGGCCGAAATTCATCATCACTTCTGTCTCTAACTCTGCCGCCTCCGCCCCCATCGTTGTCCCTATCTCTATCATTATTATTCACATCATCAGTATTAGGTGGTGAAGAATGCGCAGTTGAATTTGTTGTAGATATACTTTCAAAATAATACATACATTCAAGGAACGATGCACTATCAACTGTGTGACTTTGATTGATATAAACTGCCGGAGAAATGTAAATATTGTCCGGATTGTCATCCTGACGATAAAAAAACCATGTTCGAATATATGTTGTAAGAAGGCCATATTTGAGGTCATTAACGACCATATATCCAAAAAGTTGTCTAACGATTCTGATAATTTTTTGAAGTCGAGAATACACGATTGATTGATCATCATCTGTTGTCAATGCTGTGTTATATGCATTAAACAATTCGATTTCATCATCTAGCAAAGTCATCATCAACTGTTCAGGTTTAACTTCAACTACTGAAAGTATCAGAGAAGCATCCAAGTCATTCAAAAGCTGTATGTTACCAGCACTACAGCGTATAGCATCTGGTTGACCTTTGACAGCCCGAAACACATAACGCTTGCTCCAACGTTCTGGAGCTGGCAAAAGAATTAATCTCTGATTGCTGGTAGCTTCCATCGTTTTCAAGAACATGTCAACAACAGAATCTTCAACAGATAAAGCCCCAGTGATGTTAGGCCTACTAAATATATGATTTCCTGTATCAAGGGCTGTTGATACATTAAAGGCATTAGTAAGAAAATCATCCCATGCCAGAACCGGCCTATTAGGAATTTTTCTCGTTGTTGCATTTGTTGTGGACTTTGTCTTAATCGGATGCATTCTAGGAACAGGAAGAACTGTTCGGAGAAGTTCTTGCTCGGTAAGTTCTTGTAATGTAGAAAAGAAAGTTGAGAGTTAGGAAATGAAATGATAGGGAAAAAAATAAATGTTTAATATGATACAACCAGGCGAAGTGAAACAGTGGTTAAGTCACCTCGCGTTGACCAAAATTATTACGACTCACTTACCAGCAATGGGTTGCTCTACGATAACGCGAATGTGTTTTTTGGGCGGGTTTGACGATAAGAAGCAGGAAAGAAAAGCACAAGAATAAGTAAGTATTCGGTATTATTGGATAATACAGTATAACAGACAGGTAAATCATAGAAACGAGTAATAAATACTATGTGTTGAAAGACGTGGTGTACAAGTAAACTATTTTATAGAACTTACTTTGACTATTTAACTGAATGGCAAAGTCTGATATTCTTTTTGCTGATCCTGGTTTCAGTCCATATCGTTCCAAATCTTCTTGTTTCGATCTTAGAAAGTCATAACCAGCGACTTCATTTCCACGGAGCACATTAATATGTTGTTCACTTAAATTTAAAATTTGTTGATTTTGTAAGTAAGTGATAAGAGTTTCCGTATCATATCCTTCAACATCTTCCACCGAGGGATCAGTAGTGGTACTTGTAGACATTTTCGATTTGAAAAAAAAAGTAGTGGGACAAACGTGCAGTCGACAGTTGTACAGTTCAGAAAAAAGAAAAAATTTGCAAAAAAAGGTAGAAATTTTTGCCTGTAAATAAGAAATCTATTGTCGCACAAATCAGGATCAGTACGCCCTAGAAGCAAAAAGGTTGATGAAAAACATCATGAATCATGATGATTTTTCATCATATCATGATCATGTTGACATGATGATTTTTTCATCATGTTTCCTAATATGAAACTGGTTTTCATAGTACAAATTTAGAAATTTACCACAATTTTTATCACTATTTTTTTAATAATCACATAAAAATTTTTTCTATTAATTCATGAAAATTCTTGGATTTTTTTTATTTAAATGCTTCTTTACAATGTTAAATAATTAGATATATATTCTAAAATTGCACCAGAGAAATGAAAAAATTGATAACATGGAAATTACAAAACGGTTCGCTACGATCTGCACCACATAGTTTTACTTTTTGTTCTTTTATATAATTTATTTATTTAATAAAGAAAGAAATATCGTTATTTTTATATTTTTTTAAAAAAATAAATAAAATAATGATCATATGAAAATTATAGTATACACACAGTTTTTAAAATAAGTTTTCGCCATGATACTGCATCACATACTTTTTATTCTTTTATTATTTCGTATAATATATTTATTTAATAAAAAAATAGTATGCATGCAATTTTTATGCTTGTGGTATCACAGAGAACTAAACAAAATTATCGTTTATAATGCACTTATTAATAATTAATAATTACAGTATAATCATTTTTAACAAATATTAATTGAAAGTTATCTTGAGATCCTTCATACTTATACTGTAGACTACGCGCAGTTTCTAATATGATTAAACATAGCGGACATTATCAAAAGAAAGTTTATTATTTAAGTATTAATATCGTTATAAGTTAATAATCACCAATCAATATCAATCATTGTCCTTCAATTGAACACTTGTATTTTTATTATCAACATAAAGTTGTTATTATTAATTATGTCAAATATTGAAGAAGTAATAACTTATGAAAAAATTTTAGAAAAATAATGGAAAATTTAATTTATAACATTCTATGCTTACAATTGATCCTATTTATAAAGGAGAATTATGGGAGTGAATACGCCTTTGATTATATTGTATAAACACGTCACATGTTAAAATTGTCGAATTAACTTTTATTTGTTTAAAATAAACTACTTCCAACTATGATTTTAAAAGATGATAAATTAAAAGGATTTTTCTATTTATGAATCTTATTGGTTTATCAAATTAAAAAATTTACTTTGGCTTAATTTTTTTCTTAATTATGAAAGGAAAACTGTGCTATAGTTAAAAAAAAAACATTTCTCAGTTACTTTTTATTTTTTCATGTGTAAGAAAAAAATGAAAATATGGATTCTCCATTTATTTATTTGATAAAAATAAAATTACTGATTTAAAAACAATTTAGACAAAAAAATAAAAATAATACAATTAAAATAGAATATTTTTCATTTATTTTATATATTCTACCTTATGAATCCACTTAATTTATTCTATGAATTTAGTTTAAGGAAAAAATTAGATATTCTTTCAAAATTTCATTAGATTATTACCTAGTGTTCATAAATAATATCTATATTGTATCACAATGTACTGTATGTTAAAACAAAATTTTAAATAGAAGAACCGTTTCAAAAAAAAAATTAGATTTTTCAACTGTTGTACATACAAATAAAGCAAAAATTCAAGTATGAGCTATTAAATAAAATTATTAATTCTAATTAGCTAAAAAATTCAAAAAGATTCATATACTGTAAGTTGGAAATAAATCAAATTACAAAAATTTCAATTTTTCGTTATAAATTCAAGAATAGGCAACTTAGCTTCTATATTACTTTTATATTCTCCAATACTCTAATTAAAAGAATAATTTATTTTAATATTTCAGCATAGTAAATAGTGTTACATGAATTTGTTATACAGATTCTTGAATACACCATTTTAAGCACATATTCCCAAACTTGAGCATCACTCATTTAAATTAAAATTTTTTTTTTTTGATTCATTAGACATCAATTTTATACAATAATTT
>QKYT01000148.1:32813-45126 GCA_003550305.1 Glomus cerebriforme | reverse complement strand
TGTTTTTAGATTTTTAACTTTTTTCTTTATTTTATTTAGACAAACAAAAAGATGAAATTAAGGTTCTTATCATTCCATATGTCTGGATCTTCTATTTTTTAGCCCATTGACTTTCAGCTCTCTATTAAGGTAAATGTTATATTTACTTATCTTTAAATATATATTTCATTTCTATTTACTAATATTTTTTTTTTATTATTATTATAGGGTGTGAGGAGCTTGTAATGAGGTCATGCTGCTCATATTATAAACAAAATGGTCTCATTACAAACTCCTCACACAGACAAGATTTATCTCTTTCTAAACATATTTTTGGCTTTATTTTTTTTAAAAAAGTTCCTTGATAATTCTTTTTACACTTTATTTTTTCTTTTTTCTTGATTTTTTTTTNTTTTGACAAATAAGAAGATGATATCAAGGTTCTTATCATTCCATATGGGTTTATATCTAAGAAATTTGAATTATGAGCAAAAGGGAAAAATAATAATAAATCAAAGTAAACCAATATAGGAATAGTTGATAATAAACAAATATTCAAAATCATACAGTGTAAGATAAATGAACATTATATGAAAAACTGGGTGTATGTGTGGGATTAAGGACAACAAATGAAATGAGTATAACAACAAAAAATTAAAATTAATCAATTAGAAATAGATATATGATAAATAAATACAAATAGTTATTACTTTAGAAGACATACAGAATAGTTTTAATATTAATTTTTAGTTTAGAAAGTTATATAGATCATATTTTGTGTTCGCAAATGACCATAAATTGAATTGAAAAAAATAATTGGCAATATGGTCAAATTAATATGTACAGTATTTGATTTTTAAAAAAATGCATCAGTTTGTGATATAATAATAGCAATATTAATCCACCAAATGAGATTTTTATAAAAGTAACTAAAAAGGGAACAAGATTTATTTTTAAAAATTAAACACTATATTTACATTCACAAGCTTGTTACTCCTCATAGAATTAATTTTATATTAAATGAACCTGATTTTATTGGTTTTTTCTGAACTTTATTTCATCAAATATTATAAGAATATCATGAGGACAGGAAAGTAAATGCAAAATTAAGTCAAATTTTTCTTCAGTTCTATATTGAATAACAAGGTTTGCATGAATAGAAATAACAGCAGCCTTATCAGTAAACTAGAATTTACCTTCAATCAGTTTATTATATGAAACACTTTCTGAAGTTAAAAAATTCAAATGATTATTAAGCATGGAATACTATACAAAATTAACAATTATGGTACAATTTAAAATTATATATAACTTTATTTATTCTTGTATAATTTATTATTAAGATTAAAAAAAAATTTGACTTTATATTGTTATAGATTTTTTAAGTATTTTTTCTTATACAAAGACTTTTTTCTGACATTATGATTTAAAATTCTAATTGTTTTTTTTAAATACAATTATCAAAGCATAAACAAATTTGCATCGTGATTCTGACAGAATACTTACACAAGTTCAAAACTGATGTACTACTGTTTGATAGACAGGCAAAGAATTTTAATTGAGTGAGTTTGTCAAATATACAAATATACAGTACTACATTCATTTAATAATTCCATTACTATTTAACAATTAGAATAATTTATTTAATATTATTTTGTGAAGATGAAAGGATGAAAGTAACGAAATATACTTATCAAAATTTGATTTAATTATGTAATAAAAAAATTTAGTATCAGCACAATCTCAAACATCCTTTATCAATGTCCGAAACCTGAGTATATAATGAAATTTTTAGAAAATAATCCTAAAAATTTTCATATAGGTATGGAAGATAATAATCTAAATTTATCTATAGCTAAATTTGTTTAAACCTGAAAGTTCTTTCTAAATATTTAATCATGATAAACTGGATACATTAAAAATTATATTTAATAGTTGTCAATATTTAGAAAGTATTAAAATTTGGTGTGGAGAAGATTTAGGAGAAAAAGAAGTATTAGAAACCGTTGCAAAATATTCACCAAGAAATTTTTGTGAATTAAAAATATACAGGAGGCGTCCCTAAAGAAAAAAGAAAGAAAGGAACGTTAGTGAACGTTCCCAATCAAAAAAAAATTATTTACACACCCCACTCAACTTACAGCTTACAATTCCAAGGTTCAGTTAGAGTTCCAACTTCCAAGTCCAGGAGACTTCCCTAAAGAAAAAAGAAAGAAAGGAAATAATTGTTCAAATTCAGAATTACTTTCAGAGAATTTAGAATCATTTTTTATAAACTGGAAAAATCGATTACCAAAAAACTTTATTAAGAATGATTTTATTATTAGTTTAGAAAACAATGAAGAAAATATGCATGAAATAATTGAAAAATATAAAAATTTAGGCATTATTAAATTTAAAACAAAATTTCGATAATTAAGACAGATTTTGAGATATTATTTCAAATAATTTTAAATTTTATGGACTTTCAGTTAAATATTTAACTTTATTTTAAGTGATTATATAGCTAAATTTTAAACTTTTGATGCATTAAATATTAGACTTTATTAGAAATTGGAATTTATTTTTATATGTCTAGGCGTTATGTTAATTTCTTTTGAGCCATCTGGAAATATGAAAATTATACATGGTTTTATTATTATATCTCTTTCAATTCAATATACACTAAGACTGAGAAATTAGTAAACTCAAGGCAAGATTGGCGTCTTTGGAACCGATTTAAAAAGCATATTCAATTTTTCATATTCTTCTTACACTGAACGAGATTTTATTAGTTATCTAGAAAAAAAGAGATGAAATGAAACCCCTTTCGATACTAATTCAGAAGATAAACAAATGATCTAAATTTCTCATTACGATTACAGTTTAATAGTAATATATTTTTCTCGTAACATTACTGGTTTTTGTCAGTTCTATATTATCAAAAGTAATTTATTTTGTGATAATATTGTTTTTGAATTTTTATATTCCTAATAAATTATGGTTATAATTATATTTTACAAATTACAAATAAAATATTCAAAGACATTTTTCTGAAAAGTTTTTATATGGTATAAAACTTTTATTGATTAAGTATACAATAATCGTAAACCTATTCTTTTACAAACTCATACAGACTAGTCTAAAAAAAAATTACTATTAGCTGTACGCATTTTTTCAGGGCCGATATTATGTTAACGTTAGTCAGTTACTAAAAAAAGTAAAAAAAACCTGGCCAACATTATCAAAATTTGTCTGAAAAAGAAAAGATTTACATTATTATTTTGTCACATTCTTATGATAATGACTAAGTTTTTTTTTGTCTTATATTATCAGAGTTATTCATAACAGTTAAATACGGGTATCACTAATTAAAAAAGATAGTTATAATGCATTATAATGCATTATGGCATGCTATGGATGTGAATAAATAAAAAAAACTCATTTTTATATTCTTGTTATTTTAAATATATAAATATCACCTTTTTTACAGGCAGCAGGTAACTTTAATTATATTATTATCCCAATTTATTTTCTCTCTATAATCCTTTTTAAAAACTATCACATCTACTCCCTCTACCCCTTTAAATTCCCTCTTATCTTCCTTATACTGTGTATGAGAACTTTCTCGTATCAGGCAAGGAAAGTCGGTCAGATAGTCGAGTATCTCCTAACTGGCTGGTTGGTTTTTTTTCTCCTTTAAATTCCCTTTTAACTTTCTTATACTGTATATGATATCTTCCTCATTTTAGTTGAGCATCTCCTAACTGGCTGGTTGGTTTAGATTAGAATAACCTCTTCACTCATTTCACTTAATTTCAAAAATCCAGTAACTTTAAAGATACCATCTGTTAGCAAAAATCCTATTACCAGTTGAAATACCAAAGAATAGCTGTAATATATTGAAACCTAAAATCTGAAACCTTGCTTTTTCTAAAAGTAGATAATCAAAATATTATGGGAATTTAGCAAAACAAACTGTTGATTTTCCTTTTGGAAACATCCATGAAAATAAGAAAGAAACAATTTTATTAACAGAAAATGTGAAACAAAATATATTAAGCAGGAAAAAAATAAGGTTAAGTGGTCATATTAGACTTTTTAAACACAATTTGTGTGTGATAACAAGACAATAAAGCAACAATAAAGGATTGATGAGGACTAAAGAAATCATCGAAAATGAAAATTTCCATAGATAAGGAATGAGGAAAAAGCTAAGAACTGAAATGCGCAAGAAAAAAAGTGGAAAAAACAATTTGAGGAAAAAGTATATAAATGAAGAAAATTATACTGATAGAAAATAAGACAGCACTAGGACTATTGGAGATTTCTTATAAAATGTAGGAAAAAGTGAAAATAATTATTAAGAAAATAATAAATGCAATTAAATAAAAAAAAAATATCTAGAGAACCGGAAAAGAGGAACAGTATACCAAGAAATAAAATGTGAGAATTAAAACCAGTACAAAATATTCAAAATAAAATATACAAGTAATAGAAAACTACAACAATTCCCAACTTAATGCAATGTCAAGAAGCATCTATCTATTTTTATTGGTATTATAGCATTAACCACCCCTAAAAAAACTATAAAAGGGAAGGATAGAATAACTTTTTTTTTCTTTTTTTTTTAACATCCTATTACCCCTATTTTCTGATACGTCACTGGGGACATCTTCAAATTTACTGGATGTGGTTAATGACTTTTTAAAGTCTACCATATGGCCCATTTGTCACAATTGGAGGCAGTGACAGGTTACTGTCTAGATTGGAGTAGAGGTTTATAGGACTGTTGTATTTTTGAAAATCAGGTTTAAACGAATCGAATTAGGTCCAATATAATTCATTTTAAACCAGTTTTACACAAATCAGTTGCAACTGATTTGCGTATCCGAATTATGAAAATATTCCATGTAATTGGCATAATTATTGAGAAATTATTGAGAAATTGAGAAATTATGAGAAATTATGAGTAATTATGAGAAATAATAATGAGAAGTTATGAGTAATTATTACGAGAAATTATGCGAAATTATTACGAGAAATTATGAGAAATTATGAATAATTATGAGAAATCATAATGAGACGTTATGAGTAATTATGAGAAATCATAATGAGAAGTTATGAGTAATTATTACGAGAAATTATGAGAAATTATTGAGAAATTATGGATCATGAGAAATCATGAGAAATTATTGAGAAATCATGAAAATTATGCTAAACTTTCACAGCACGTCTGAAATGATGCCGAATATATTGCTTTAGAGTACAACTGTAACAACCTGTCATTCCCAATTTTATTTTTTTTGCCGGTCAAAATTATTGAATCTTCACCCATAAGATATATATTTTTTCACTTTTTCAAAGTTTATAACTATTATAAATATCTTTGTAAATAAATTTTTATGTTTTATTTTTTACTTTTCAATATATTTATTGTATTATTATTTTTTAAAAATCATTTTTCGCGTTTTTTTTAGTTTTCTATTATTTTTAATATTGAAAGTTTAAAACTATCATATTATTTTAGTAAATACATCAAAGAGTTTGTTTACAATGTATAAAATATAAAAAAATTAAAAAAAAAACAGGTAGTTTCTAAAAAAAAATAAAGAAAAAGAAACATTAGCAACGTTTCTAGGACAAGAAAATAAACATAAAAATATAAAAACACCCATTTCTAAGTTCAAGAAGCTGTTCCTAAAAAAAATACAGAAATATTTTTTATTTTAGAAATATCGCTAATAACAAAAATACAATATAAAAAAATAAAACTCCATTTTTCCCATTTCAAAGTCCAAAAGGTCCAAAAGGCTGTCCTTAAAAAATAAAGGAAAGGAAGTTTTTTTTTAAAAAAAAAACGTGTTATTAATTTGTTTTGTTTGATAGTCATAGTTAAGACAGTCAGTCTGATCATTTGACATTTCGGCGTAACTGTCACACATTTCAGACGTGCGACGCACAACGGCGCCTAAACTTTGATTGGTTTAATTTAAGATTGTGTAACATTTATCTTAAAATAATAATATTTTTTTTCTAACAATAATTTATCTATTATAACTGTGCACAGTGGACCAATACACTAATTATTGTTTAAAAAAAAACTTCTTTATTCAGGTAAATGTTTAAAAAAAATTACTTTCATTAGTAACTCATAATTTTATAGTTATTTTATTTATCTGAAAATAAAGAAAAATCTGGCCGATTTTAATATTTTGAATTATTGATTTTTCTTTTCTTATAAAGTTGTTTAACGAAATTAATTACAATATATTGTATTTTATTAAATATTTTTAAATTAATTTATATCTGTACTGACAATTATTAATCATTTAAATTAAACAAAATAATTTTAAGTAATTAATAAATGTCAGCAAATCAGTAACGAATCATTGTATATAATTGGGGAGGTTAACCAAACCAATAAATTTGGTTAAACCGATGGTCAAAAAAAAATTAATTTATAATTAGAACTGGACCTTGATTAGACGATTTTTGATAATGCCTGTCAGTAATTTATTACTTATTTTAGCAACTGGCTGACATTACCATAATTCCGGCCCTGAAAAAATGCGTGATTTATTATAATACTTGTAAAACTAGGAAACGGGTCCGGAGCAAAAATTTGGACGCGATATTTTAAACAAAAAAATCCATTGCACGTGATCATAGTACGATTTGATTGAGAATGCTTGTGACATCCACGTGACAAATTTTTTCATAGTGCATAGAAATATAGTGTCCTCCGCTTCGCTCTGGACAATTACTAATATCAATAATACTTAAATTCTAATTAATAAACTGACTTACTTTCTTAAATTATCAAGAATAGAATAATTATCAAGAATAGAAATTTTGAAAATAAATTGCACGTAAGAAAAATTATCTTTTTGAGTGTAATCTAATATTAAAGTTATAATATAAAACTAATTTATTTCATCCTGATAAAATTTTCAAAAGGTTTAAATATCAATTAAATGTATCATACTTAATTCTCCAAGATTTTCCTCTTAAATATACTATTACTAATAATAAACTACATAATAAATTGATTGCAGTTAAAAGAGTGAACATCCAACCAATACCAAGAGAATTTTGTAACGGAGATAATATTAATTGAAATAAACCTCCTGTCAAAGCAGGGACACATTCAGATAAAGCAATTACAGATGCACAATTATTTTGATATGAATCCACTAAATATATTGATAATATATTAACGGTAAACAATGTTCCGAATGATCCTAAATAATGATAAAAGATTTATTTTCAATCCTTTTTTTCTTTCCTTTTTTTTTTAAAAAAAAACAAACTACTTACCAATAAAAATTAATATTAATGACCAATATATTTTAATATTCATCTCAAGAGACCAACCATAAGCTAAAAAAGTGATAGGAACTAAGATACAGCAAAACCAAACGCTTCTCAATCTAACTTCAGGATAAATTTCTTCATCTGTGTTCGCTATGAATTTTGATACTATATAATCAGAATATTTTCCACCAATCATACTCCCAATCATAAAACCAATTCCAGGAGCTAAAAACATTAATCCAACATTAGAAGTAGAAATATGATATTGAGAAGAAAATACTTTTGGTATTATAATATAATTTGTGAACGTCATTAACCATATGCTAGAAATATATATGATAATTAGTGAAATATTTGGATAACTAAGAAGTTTAAATGAAGATAATGGATTGAATTGTATTTTTGTCTTTTCTTGAGAAAATTGAGGAATATTTGTTGAGTGATAATTAAATGTTTCCGGAAGGAAGAAGAAAATTATTATAAAAAGAATAACACCAAATATTGAAAGAAATAAAAATATATATCTCCATCCAAAATATTCTGTTAAATATCCTCCTATTATTGGACCGCCTATTTCTCCAAAATTATAAACTAAAAAATAGATTCCATACGCTTGTCCTCTTTCTTTAATATATAAAAAAAAAAGTTTAAAAATTTAATATAAATAAGGTAAAATTGAATCAAAATTTATAATTAAATAATAATACTTGCCAGTAAGTTCGTAAACATCACTTATAACGCCAGCACCAAGACAGTTCATTGCCGCTGCACCGCATGCTTGTAATGTGCGTGCAAACATTAATAGCCAAATGTTTGGTGAGATAAGACATACTACGGAAGAAAATGTTGATAATGTGATGGCAATAAGGTACGATTTTCGTCTTTGACCGAATGTATCGGAATATGATCCCCAGAAAAGAGGCTAAAAAAAAAGGATAATTAAAAATTTAATAATTCCAATGGTGAGAAAGGAATATAAATGGAACTTACTGCGGAACCGAAGAATAGGGTGTATACTGCGGCTGTAGTCGATATAAATAGGTTAACGGGAGCTTATAAAAGAAATTTTAAAAACAAATTTAAATATATTTTACTTAAGGCGTCAACTATTAATTCGGTTGTTTGAAAATATTCACGTATGTCCACGATCGCCGGGTTATATATACTTTAAAAAAAATTTAATTATTTAATTAATTTTTGTAACATAAAAAATTTATTAGTAAAATTATATTTGATTTATTTCTTACGAGAGTGAAATCGGTGAAAGCACTAAGGCGAAAGAAACAATAAGAAGAATTAAATGATTTTTTTGTCTCGTAGTTGAGTTGTCCTTAGGATCAATTAACGGTACAGTTGATCCAATTGATGTTTCAGATTGGTTAGGTAAGGACGTTTGTTCAAAACTCTTAGTCATTCTCTCACTAAGATTATTGATATTATCGGTGGGTTTAAAGGTCGTATATTATTATTATATATATTCTAATTTTTGAAAATTTTTTTCTTTTTAATTCTTTTATATATTAAAGCAACTATCTATAAATGCACATGAAAATCTTCGTTGAAAAGAATGATTCGTAATACGAGAAATTTGTATTATTTTCTTCTAGCCAATAGAATAGAATAGAATAGAATAGAATAAGATTAAGAAATATATAATAAAATGATAGGATGATCCGATTCGCACCGAAAACTTTGAATTTAAATGGGAATATCACGGCCCTACATCCAATAGAAATTGATTAATTTGATTGCAATTCCCGATAATATCAAATTAATTGATGAACATCCGAAATAGTCAATTATTACCTTTTTTTTTCCTAAATTATGATCGATTAAAATGGGAAGTAAGTTTTTATATTAATCTTTTTAGTTAATAAATTTGATTATAAGAATTTTTTTGGGGTATGGTCTCATTTAGATTTCTTTTTTTTTTGAATCTAATGATTCTCATAGGATATTATAAATTTGAAATGCATGAAAGTTCGTTTTCTAGGCTATTTTAACCTAAATTCGGATACAGACAAACCTTTTCTGTAGTAATTCCGCATGCAAAGGTATCACTGATTCAGCTTGTCTGCGTATTTATTCGCGAAAGTAAAAAAAATCAGCTGAATTAATTTATTGTGTTACCTTAACAAGAACTAAAAACAAATTAATCAAATTAAAATAATTCTTGATTGTCAACATATCAGAGATAAATGTTTCTCATTTTTTATCCTATAAAAAATGCTTATCCAACGAATCGATTTTCCGAACACTCGTATATTTTATACAATATTTGTTACAAATTCATTAAGAGATATGATAAAAGATTTTGATCATCGTGAATATGTACATTAAAATGTCATTCGAAATGAAATCGATTTTCCGAACAAAAATATTAAACAATTTAATGGAAATTATTTATAAGGTTAATGATAATATATATAACCCGATAGTCATATACTATTTTTTTTTTCTCGGTAATGATGTCCTAAATCTACTATTTTATGTGTTTCGGAAGCAAAGGAAACAATATGTGGGATATATGACAGCAGCATTGGTCAACTAATACAAACCGCATTTCAAGTTAGCTTTGATCAACGAAATAAGTGTTTTTAAAAATAATATTAAATTATTTACTGTATAATTAATCACATATAAAAAAAAACAAGATGCCTATAATACATATTTTTACAAAAATAACATAAATGTATTAATTTGATACTACGAACTCAAAAGTCAAATGCTATAATTGCAAGGCTAAAACTTCCAAACAAATTTTTAGTCATTTTTAAAATATAATTTAAATGCATATATATTGTACATAAATTTATAACAAATATAATTAAGTAACAATTAAACAACTTTACTAGAAGCTTTAAATTTCAAAAATACTTTTGAAAAAGAATTCTCTCGCTTTGAATTTTTTTTCTTAATTATTAATCAGCGTTTTTTAGATTTCAGATTTCTTATCTAAAAAATTAATAAATGAGGAAGAGAAAATACGGTTAGTCAATTAGTCAATTGTCATTATACGCCCCGCATCGAGTTAGAAGTACACTTGTCACTTTAACTCACAGAATAGCCAACTAATGACAAAGTCCTGGTTCTGAGCAATGACCAGTGACACAATTGATAAAATCAAAGTCACAAGCTTACGTCTACTCTTCAACCTATAGTTTGATTGTATTTGTTTAATTGTTTGATTGCTGCAACTGTGAGTTGTATAGCTGTTATATTTTTTTTTTTTTGTAAAAAAATATCTTTTTTTTTTTGTAGGAATGTGTTATTTGAATATTTATTTTATTTTATTTATTTATTTATTTTTTTTTGTTTGCGAAATTTCCCGATCTACATCTTGATTTAATACGTGCATTAGAAATGATAAAAATTTGGAATCTGTCATCTGATCATCGGAAGAAACTTTGGTTTTATTTGAATAATTTTCTAATATAATCCATTAATGACTCACATACTTCTGTAGAGAGTTGATTTTTAATGGACAGTAAACATTATAATATTGAGTCGTAATTAATATTTTTACGCGTCGTATTAGTTCAAGTAGCATGAGTTATATCCAGCGTGACTGTCAAAAGCTCAAGCATGTGATTCACGTGTTATATAATTGACTTTCATTTCGTTTTTAAAATAACTTTATTTGTATAACAATAATTATTAAATAAATTGAAAAAGGTTATGATATATAATATTCTTAAAAATGAAGGTAGTATAATTCTGACCAGTTATTAATTTAAAGACAATAATTGTAAATAACTGCAACAATTTAATTTAATCTAAATATATGAAAATTTTTTAAATGCTATGGCCTAACAATGAACTTACTAGAAGTGCATTATGCTCCTCCCTTCGCAAAGCATCATGCTGCTCTTGCAAAAGTGCCCAAACATATCCAAATATAAAAATAACAAATACTTACTACCTGAAATATTTACAGTTTTGAGAAGGTTTGTCATTGTTAAAAAAAAACAACTTTTATTAAAAAATTCTCCAAAAATACCCAAAACATAACATTTTATATTGGTACTGTCAATTAGTTATAATAATATAATAAATTGCACGCGTAAATGACTCAAATAAGGTTTTCATCCTCACCAAATTTGGGGTAATTATCGGCTATCAACCTTTACTAGTCTATTTATAGTAATATAACTTTTATTTTTAAATCATATTCCCAGTTTCATATGAAAATACTATAGAAACTTTAAATAATAATGTTGGAAAAAATTTTGAATAAAAAACAATACTAATTAAAAAGACTAATTATTTTATTTTCTAAATTTTTCCTTGCCTTTAGATTCATTATTTTGATCTAAAAAAAATAGATTATAAAATTAAAATAATTATGTAAGCATAAACAAAGTTTAGTATATTAATAAAAAATTTTTCTACTTTCGTTAATTTTCAATTGAGAAATATCAATTTGTAGATTTTCTATCAAATAAAATAAAATCATTAGATTTTTTTAAAGTTTTTCCTCTAATATTTTTCAAAAAAAAGAAAAATTTATTTACCTGAATATTCCATGCTTATAATATTATCATATTGTTTATAATAATCATCAGAATTTTTTGGTTCAGGAAGATTATTAAAATTAAGTAGTCTGCTTGTATAAATAGCTTCTGAATGTGTTTTGTATGATGATAATGCTAAACTAGTTGAAGGTGCACTACTCGTTTGTGGATGATTATTATTAATTTCATTTGCTTCTTCAATTTGCCTTTTTAATTCTGTTTGACCATTAAAATTATAGTACCATTTATATAAAATATCTTCAATTTCACTTGCTGTTGGACGATTTAATTGATTTGCATCTAAGCATCTTTTAATTANATGCACAATCANTTGAGNTACTTTAATNTCAAACCTTGGTCTAAGTCCTTGGCAAATTTTTAATGCTAAATTATGATCATGGCTTACATCATGATAAGGAGGTAAACCAGAAATTACTTCATACATAATTATACCATAACTATAAATATCAGCAGCTTTGGTATAATTTTGTCCTCTTAAAATATCAGGAGCAATATAAGGTAAA
>QKYT01000148.1:17324-32203 GCA_003550305.1 Glomus cerebriforme | reverse complement strand
AATATTATAAAATCTATCATAAGGTATCCACTCTAATACTTTTTTATTAAATTTTGCTGATAGCTGAGTATGTTGAATAAATTTGTCAATATCATCATTACCACTACTCCATTTTTTGAAATTTTGTTGAAATCGTTTTGCGTTACATGTGTTACACCAATAAAATTCATCTTTACGTTTACATTCTTTACATGTTCCGTCCATAGTTCAATAGTTTATTTTAAAAATAATATAAATAATATAAATAAATTTTATTGCAATTAAAAAATAAATCAGAAGAACAGAAAGATTATTAAAAAAAAAAAGGAAAAAAAAAAGATATGCAAATTCTGTGTAACAAATATTATTTAAATTTTTACTGTGCCGAAATATTAAAGTAAGATCGACATAATATGAATAAAAAAAATGATTGTTTTTTATGAACTACGAAAATTAGACTAGTTAAATTTTGCTTAGCCCAATTTATTACTTGATGCGACAAAATATTTTGATTACATAATTTGATTTTTTTTTCTTCTTCACACGTTCTTACTTGAATTTTTTACAAATAAATTGAATTAAAAATCAGCATTTACAATTAAAAGCAAATACTCAAAATATACAAATTTGAAAGCTTGAATAATGAGAACTTGCTTTTTTTTTTTAAAAAAAAAATATTTATTTATATTATTTGGTAACTATTCTTTTAGTCTAATTGTCGTACAGTAATCCTTAAAAGTTTAAATTATGCATTATGTCATCATTCATTATGATTAATAATGAAAAAAAATTCGTACAGAATTGATTTTAATTTCGGAAAAAAATTTTACTTATTCTTATTCAACATAATAATTTTCAAATGAGTGATGTAAAGTTTGGAGACATGTGCTTTAGGTTTCTGAGTAATATCTCATTTAAACTTCCTTTAGATTCTGCAAATTATTCAAAGATAATTTTAATATTTCAAAAAACATTTTGCAACAATATATTCCTTTTATTAAATTCTTTAATTTAACAATGTTTGAATAATGTACAGTATATTCCTATAAGAAAATTATACCCAGAGAATTACATGGAAATTTGCTTATACATTTTATGGATCATGATGATAAGCCTAATAACAGACCGGAACAAAAAGTATCTAAAGAAATTAGTTCAAAAAGTATTGATTCTAAAATCATTATGTCTATTTATCTCGAAATGGATTGTTAAATCAGAAGGTATTAATAATATATATGAATTTTTAATTAATTCCTGGTGGATCTCATAACAGGGTCGTAGACTCATAGTAGTACAGCTATACTAACAAAATTCTAGTGCAGGTATATTATTCGGACTACTGTACAAATTCCTTCAGTACTCAATCGACCTGAGATAATTTAGATTATAACGCAAAGTTATTAGATATTGTGATAATAAACGAATCATAAAGAAAATAGTATCAATAATAAAAGAGGACGAAAATAGGTTTAACTCATAAATAATTTGTGATATATTAGAATTATTAATTTATGAGTCAAAATCAACTTTAATTATTACATTCCATGATAAGGTTTGTAAACTCCTTAATTATGAGATTTACGCGTCATGCAAATATTTATAACATGACTATCTACACGTGTTTCTGGTTGGCTGGCTTATATTTGCACATGACTCATATGGCTCAGCATATGAAATATGGAAATATGATGGACTCTTATTGTAAACTTATAAAATTTATTTAAACTTGCAATAAAATGATTTCTGAAGCTGATACAGGTACTTTTGAATAACAATGAGATTTGTTTCTTGAAAAATCATTGTGTGATGCTATTAAATGTAACATGATCTAACATTATGTCTCTCCAATAATAATGGGCCTAAAACTAGATTCCAATTTTATATACTTAAGTTATTGAACAAGATCCTGATGATAATGATAAATAAAGATTTAAAGAAGTCTATAAAATTATTTGTCAATAATATGAACCAATATATTTTTTTTAAAAAAAATCAATAAATTTTTCCATAATAGAAATAATTATCATACATACTATTCTTAATCTTATGAATAATACTTTGATCAATATTATAATCTGTCGAGTTTTAATAATAAGTTTTTGACAAAAAATGACTTGAAGCTTTTCTAAATGTGAAGAAAAAATCACAAAGTACATATAAGTTGCTGCTTGTGGAATGGGTCTACCTTCTTCACAATATTTTTTAGATTGAAGAAATGACATTTATTTTCATAAGTTATTAAGATAGTCATCAGCGCACTTGATCAATAGAATGTCACAAAAATTGCAAGTTATCCACCAGGACTTCGATTATTAGGATCATGACAATTACTATGCAAATATATGTTTGTTTTATTAACTCATATAGAAGAGAATTAACATCTTGATTAAATATTTTTACAGAACAAAGCAAATATCATAATGTATATGGAGTCTCACACTAGTATTTCATAATATTTTTATTTGTAATTACTAATCTATAGCCATTATGACTCATAAATTTTGGTGATATAGTTAAATGTTAGTGATTAAACAGAGTCATAGTATATCATGCAACATATAAATTTAATTTTACACGCTAACAAATAAATTAATTTAGTTTAATACAATAAAAAAAACGTGTTTAGCTTGTTTCGCTTATATATATTTTTTTTTTGTAAAAAAATATCGATTTTTTTTTACTCACGTACTTCTTTTATACAATTGGGAGAGTTGATTATTAATGGACAGTAAATATGAGTCATAATCAATATTTTTACTCGTCAAGTAGTATGAATTATATCCAGCGTGAATCAAAAGCTCAAGCATGTGATTCACGTGTTATATAATAGGCTTCCATTTCATTTTTAAAATAATTTTCATTTGCATAACGATAATTATTAAATAAATTGAAAAAGGTTATAATATATGACATTCTTAAAACATGAAAGTATGACCAGTTATTAATTTAAAGACAATAATTGTAAATAATTGCAACAATTTAATTTTAATCTAAACATATGAAAAATTTTAAATGCTATGGCAGTGCTATGGCCCTACCAATAATGGACTTACTAAAAGTGCATTATGCTCCTCCCTTCGCACATGTTAAAGTGATGTTTGATCCAGAAAGAATTTTACATTTAATTCGTTCACAACTATATAATTAACGATCGCGAAATAATGTTTATTGTTGGTAGGTTGGATATAATGATTTACAATAAACATATCTTGTTCCTTTATGTTGTATTATTGTTTCATATTTTTTTTTTGGGCTACAATGACCGAGAGGTTTATCCCACAAATGATTCAAGATATTGAAATTAAAGGATGTTCTTGCAAAAATGATAAATCTGTAACCAGAATCTTACACTCCTTCACGTAATTCTTTAGGTATATACATTACATTATTAAGTATTCTTTTGGAGCTAAAATAAAGAATTTAATGAAAGAAAGACATGGTTATAAAGTGTTCTTAAAAGTATTAAAATTATTTTTGAATAATTTGCGGGATCTCAGGAAAGTTTAGGTTTCTGAGCAATACCCCATTTTAGCACATGTTTCCATATTTGAGTACCACGCACTCATTTAAAAATTATCATGTTGAATAAGAATAATTAAGGATTTATTTGAAATTGTAAAAAAAATCAATTGATTTAAAAAATTTTTCTGGAATTTGTACAAAAATTTCGATCTCAAAAAAGAATCCATTTAAAAAAAAAAGGATTGTAAATGAATATTAATCATAATCTAATGCGTAATTTGAACTTTCAAGGTTACTGTAGTTTTACTGTACGACCATTATGTCAAAAGAATAGTTACCAACAACGGAAGAATAATATAAATAAATATTGATGTTTTTTGAAAGTCCTCATTATTTGATCGAATACTTTGATATGAAAGTATTTGCTTTTAATTGCAAATCTAATTGGAGACTAAAAAATTTAATTAATTCCAATTAAAATGTTTTGTCGCAATCATGTGACAAATTGGGCTAAGCAAAATTTAGCTAGTCTAATTTTCTAATTTTCGATCTTCTTTAAAAATTGTAGCATGATATTTGTTACACAGAATTTGAAATTTGGATGCATAAAAAGAAATTTCTTTTTAGCAAAAACAATTTTTTTAAATATTCTTCCTGTTCTTCTGATATATTTTCTATTTTCTAATTATTTCATACAATAGAGTTTATTTATTTATATTATTTTTAAAATAAGCTATTGAACTATGGAGTATGAAACATGTGAAGAATGTAAACAAAAAAATACTGGATTGTGTTGGTGTAACACATGTAACGCAAAACGATTTCAACAAAATTTCAAAAATTGGAGTAGTGGTAATGATGATATTGACAAATTTATTCAACATACTCAGCTATCAGCAANTNNTNATTATAAAGTATTAGAGTGGATACCTTATGATAGATTTTATAATATTGAATATATTGCAAAAGGCGGGTTTGGCAAAGTGTATAGAGCAATTTGGATTGATGGATTTATACATCATTGGGATAATAAAAATCAAAATTGGGAACGACGATATCCAAATAAAAATGTAGCACTAAAAAGTTTAAATAATTCACAAAATGTTAGATTAGAATTCTTCAATGAGGTATAAATTAATTTACCATTTAATGAATTTTTGAAGTATGATTTTTACTAATTTATTTTTTATAAAATGTACAATTTAGATTACTTCTCATCATAAAATTTTAGATCGTGATTTTTATTCTTCTGTTATTAGACTTCATGGAATAACTCAAGATCCAGATACAAAAAATTATATGATGGTTTTAGATTATGCAAGGAATGGAAGTTTACGAAATTATTTAGATACAAATGTTAAATTAAGTTGGTTGGATAAAATTTTCTATTTACATAATATTGTAAATGGGCTTAATATAATTCATGCAAATGAGTTAATTCATCGAGATTTACATATTGGCAATATACTTCACACAGGAAACTATATTAGAACTTGTATAACTGATATGGGATTATGTAAACCTGCAGATTATATTGCAACAGAAAATACAAAAAATAGTACATATGGAGTTTTACCTTATATTGCTCCTGAAATTTTAAGAGGACAAAATTATACCAAAGTTGCTGATATTTATAGTTTTGGTATAATTATGTATGAAATAATTTCTGGTTTACCTCCTTATCATGATGTAGGTCATGATCAAAATTTGGCATTAAAAATTTGCCAAGGACTTAGACCAAGGTTTGATATTAAAGTACCTCAATTGATTGTGCATTTAATTAAAAGATGCTTAGATGCAAATCAATTAAATCGTCCAACAGCAAGTGAAATTAAAAATATTTTATTTCAATGGTATAGAGAACAAAGAACAGGAAGAGAAACAGAATTAATTAAGCAAATTAAAGAAGCAAATGCAGTCAATAATAAATTACAACCTAGTAACGTGACTTTGACCAGCTTATCATATGAAACACATTTTGAAGCTATTTATACAAGCAGATTACTTGATTTTAACAATCTTCCTGAATCAAAAAATTCAGCTAATTATTATAAACAATATGATAATATTATATGTACTGAATATTCGGGTAAAAAAAAAGTTTTATTTCGTTTGAAAAATATTTTAAAAAAAAATCTAATAATTAAATTTTATTTGATAGAAAATCTACAAATTGATATTTCACAATTGAAAATTAATGATGGTAATTTTTTTCACTAATATACTAAACTTTGTTTATGCTTACATAATTATTTTTAATTTTATAATNTATTTTTTTTTTAGATC
Source organism: Glomus cerebriforme (assembly GCA_003550305.1). Taxonomy (NCBI): domain Eukaryota; kingdom Fungi; phylum Glomeromycota; class Glomeromycetes; order Glomerales; family Glomeraceae; genus Glomus; species Glomus cerebriforme. Next base: position 26,476 of record QKYT01000148.1, on the reverse strand, counting down.
AAAATAATGAATCTAAAAACGAGAAAAGTTTTTAAGTCAAATGATTTTTTAATATGATTATTTCATGAAAATTATGCTTTCTGTGGAGTATATTATTTTTTATGACAAATTACTATATATGGATTAGTAAAAGTTTAATATAAACTGATAATTAAGTGTAAATTTCATCGTTTTAATCCTTTAATAATAGATTTTATTTAAAGTTTTTAAATTCTTTATCATGACAGTTTTAACTTTTATAATTAATAAAATTATACTTGACACAGATCGGCAATTGAATTTTTAACAATCCTTTTAAAAAGTAATTTTTATAAATTTATTATCTAAAAAAATTTTTTTAAAAATAAATTAAAAACAACAACCCGCCCGTATGACTTTTTACTTCAATAAAGTCCCAATTTCATCAAGAAACGTTTATTGTTTCTAAAGTTATTAAATAGAAATTTCCAGAATTATCCTGCTATAGAAAATAAATGAGTAAAAGAATTATAAAAAATTATAACACCGAGACTACCAACATGATTCTTACCTCAAGGAAGTTCTGAATCGTTAAGAAGGAGCTCTTCATCATTTAAAATTGAAAAAGAATTTTTTAAAATAAAGAAACTAATACCACAAACACATTACATATGTACCAATTACAATGTGAATCATAGTTTGTTTGTTTATAATTTAATAATGATTCATAGGCAACAATAAAATTGTGCTAAATGAATTCATCTTAATGAGAGGATTCGAATGGTATAAATTTTATCAAAATCTAATTACTAGATCTCACTCATAATTGAGGGGGATGAATAATATGGTTAAATGTATACATTATGCATCATGTAAAATATTAAATATTTACAATGTTTTAATATGGTAATATGGTTGCAAGTTTTGTATTTCAATATTCAATATTACCTTTTTATGATATAATTTTATATAATATTTGAAGAAAAGAAAAACAGAAAAACACTATAAGAGCCGTAATGTTTTAGGGAGTGTATAAAATTAATATTAGGTGATATATGTCACTCCATAAGCCTCTTTATTTCATGTAATTTAAAGCATTGTTTATTACTAAATCAGTCCTTGACCATACTTTTAAGTAATACAAAAAGTCGGACATATTTTATAATTTTGAGCCCAAGAACCAATAAATAAACCTTCTATCAATATGTTTTAATGATATAAATATTTTATTATTAATTATGAAACTAGTTGATTACAAGGTAAAATAGGTTAAAGTATACACATACTTAAAATAACAATCAACAAATAAAATTTATTCTAAATAAAAAAAGAAGAAAAATATCTATGGTAGATATTTTGGTCCACACACAAACTATAAGTCTCAAAATTACAAACAGAAACAGAAAATAAATGTATTTTTTAATAATTATTTTCATGGTTTCTTCATTTTCTTCTAAACTAAAATGACAATATTTATTAATAATTATTAAAGCAAATGATGCCCGATTTTTCCAACTTGTAAAAAAGGATTCTAAATCCTGTGGAAGCAATTTTGAATTTGAACAATTGTACATTTTTAATTTATAAAAATTTTTTGGTGAATATTTTGAAATAGTTTCTAATACTTCTTTCTCTTTTAACCAGTATGTTCCACACCAAATTTTAATATTTTCTAAATATACACAACTATTAAAATAATTCTTAATGTATTCAATTCGCTATTTTTAAATGCTATAGAAAGTTTTTAAGATTTAGACAAAATTTAGCTATAGATAAATTTAAAGCATGATCAACTTCCTTTGTAACAAATTTTTTAAGCTTTTTCCCATTATTTTCTAGAAATTTTGTAACACATTCAGGTTTTGATTGTACAATGATAAGGAATACTAAAGTATTGTAATTTGGGAAAATTTACATTTGTGACTTTTCAAATGTATTCCAAAGGTCTGTGAACTTATACTGAACAAAAATCAAAAAATGTTGATCACAATGTAATCACATAATTCAAATAAGGACTACAATATACTGAGCGATTTATTTCTGTCTAATTTACCTAATTTACAAACAATACCTGATCTTCACTTCGGTTTATACTTTTAACAAGCTTCATTCATCACTATATATGAAGAAATCTAGAATTGCATTACCAATATCGATCAAAATGTATTCTTTAGAGATTTCAGTTGGCATAACTTGTTTTGAATAATTATAATTAGTTCCATAAACCCTAAAATTCATATCTTGTGAAATAATATAACTAGTATAATGTAATCTTTGCTTTTAACTATTAATTTTTTAATGTTTAGATAAACTAAATGACCTCATCAAAATTATTCACAATTTACATAAAAATTAATTACTTAATTACTTGTAATATTTATTACAAAAAGTTATATTGCCATAATTTTCAATATAATATTTTTGAGGAATGAGAATATGTAGGGAATTTTTTTTAAAACATGAATGATTTAAAATAACACTAGTGACTATCTGTACGTACTTAGCATATTAATATCTAAAATGTTTCTTAGTTTTCCATAACAATTCTTCTTAAGTTGGATGCCAAATGCTTTTAATTTTACTATCAGAGTTCGAGGTCTTTCAAATTGTGCGAACTTAAACCAAAAGTTTTAGTAGAGGAATACATGTTGAGTATACATGAATTATAAAATATTTGTAAATACCTTTTTATGAAAAAAGTTTATCATTATATAAGTGGATTGTTTCTCAGCCTCTTGGAGACTGGATCTTTGAATACAATGATGCAATTTCCATCAATAACATAACTTGTTGCTATTATTTTGTTAAGTGTGACACGTAATGATGAAGTCACCCAAAAAATTGTTTATCATTTTGTTGTTAATCACATATTTTGGAAATTTAGCTATAATATATAGTACAAGAATATACGAGAAAAGATCTTTATCTGCAAGCTTATCCTTTATTTCTTTTAATATTTGATTCCAAGGTTTCTAAAATAGTTTCTTCAATAATTGGTTTGCAATATGTTTGATTGAGATGACTTTATGTGAATAGAATGGATCAATGCAATGTCAGTAAATCTTAACTCCATTTAATGATTTTAACTTAATGTATATTCTCCTGTTCTGTTAAAGAAGATAAAGTGCATATAATTTATATAAATTTCAAAATAAACTTTGCTGGTAAACTTTTAATACCAAAAGTAGTGTAATCATACGTTTTTAATTAATCAAAAAGTGAATATTTGCTAAAATTATGATTCATGTAAAAAAAAGTTGATTTTTTTATTTAAATTAAGATAGTATATTTAAATAAACATTAAATAAAAAATAACAAGTTTTTTAAATGTGAAGTTGAATAATTTTCGTTGCAATATTATTTATTCATTTTTTTTCAACTGCTAACAGATGGACAGAGAATATAAATCAAAACATGTAACATTAAGTAGATGTGAATTTCTAGATCCCGAGCTGTACATAAAAGGTTAAAGTCAGATTTGCAATAATGTTAGACGGAATTTGTTTATTTTTTTAGATATCGTAGAAAAATGCATATATATATAATAAAAATTCCTGTGGAACCTAACGTTTAGATTAGCCCGTATAAATAGTCTTTAAATTGTGCGGATCTGTGCCTGTGAAAAAAAATTATTTTTAGTTTTTGGTAATTGACATTTTACTAATACTAATTAGTAGTAGATAATTATAAAATTACATCTATTTTCTTCTAACCTCATCTTAATAAAAGTAAAAATCTAGGCCTATTACATAGCAAATAATATAAAATATAAATATGACTTGATAGGCAAGTCCTATTCCCGGCGCAGCGCGACGGATTACGCCTAGTTTCTTTAATAAAATAATTTTATTCAAAGTTTCAAATTCTTTACCATGATAGTTTAACTTGTATAATCTTAATTTATTTAAGTATTAAAAAAATACTCAAAAAGATATTTCTAAATTTTATTATTCAAAATCGTTTGGAAATTTATAAATCTATTATTTTAATAGATAGAAGGCGGGATATGTGACGAAAATCAGGTGATAGATAGGCACGTGTTAAAAAGAAATGCTGGCAAAAAAATTATCCGTATTAATTTGTGGAACATCGGAAATTTTTTATTGTACTTTTTGTTTAATAAAAGAATTTTTGTTTATAATTAATATTACACCAAGAAATATAAATAAAAGTCTCTTGTTTCATATTTCTTTATACTTTTATTTATTCATTATGTCGAACGAAGATAATTATAATACTCATATTGATGAGTTTATAGATTCAGAAAATAATATTTTTTCACCAGACTCAGATATCGAAAAATACTGTATGAATCCTCTTTTTTATCAATATTCTTTAAAAAATTATTACAAGAATTAATTATATATCTTTCAAATATTCATATTACAGAACGTAATATAAATTTATTATAAGATTTTATAAATAATTTTTTATTTGAATATGATTTAGATCCTAAAAATTAATTGGAAATTATGACAAGTAATTCTCAAAATATTTTTTATTATTCAAGTTTAATTGGATATTTCTATCAATATGGAATTGGATGTTTAATTAATAAAGCTAAAGCATTTGAAATATTTTCTAATTTTATTAAAGATAATTAAAAAGTGGAATCAAATCAATTTACTTTTGATCAAAAGAATGAAACATATAATTTTTGTAATGATGATGATATTAGAAAATTAAATAAAATAGTTTTATTCTTTATTTCTTTATAAAGATATCATTCTATATAGAAAAGAAAATTATAAATTACATATAAAAAATGCTGAAAAGGGAGATTCAAAATCACAATATTTTATAGGTGATTGATACCATCTTGGTAAAAACATCATAAAAGATTTTAACAAGGCATTTGAATAGTATAAAAAATCATCAGAAAGAGGAAATATTAGTGCAATGTATGAATTAGGTCATTGTTATTGTTATGAACATAAAGATGAAAAGAAAGCATTTTGAATTTTATTTAAAATCTGCTGAAGGAGGAGATAAATATGCATTATGTAAGGTAGGAGATTATTATTATTATGGAAGAAGCATTTTAAAAGATGAAAGCGAGGTTTTTGAATGGTATTTAAAAGCTGCAAAGAAGGGACATGCTTATAGTCAATATTTGATGGCAAATTATTACAATTATGGATTATATATTCCAATAAATAAAGAAAAAGGAATAGAAAAGCAGCAATAAATGGTGTTCTTGAAGCTCAATATAAATTAGCAGATTATTATTTTTACAATTCTCTCAATAAGAATGAAAGTAAAGCATTTAAGTGGTATTTGATAGTAGCAAACAAAAGTAATAATAATCTAAAAGCAATTGCAAAATGTTATAGAGATGGCACTGGAACTAATAAAAATTTAGAAAATGGATTAAAAAATATGAATTTTTATCAAAGGATTATAAAAAATCTTTAATTACATTGAAGGATTTTTTGAATGGTTTAAATCTTAATGCTTTTGAATTATCAAAAATTAGATAGATGAATTATTGTTATGGGTATGTTATTACAGTATATAGAATTTGTAGAGAAAAGGCGTATATTTATTTTTTATTTGTTATAAGTTTCACTCTTGTAGAGGTTTCAACTAGGTAAGTACTAGTTCATAAAAATTTTTTTTAATGCTATCATAAATAATCAAAAAGCAGAATTACAAAAAAAAAATGCCTTAATGATACCTGTATTTCATCATATTAACTGTCATAATCATAACTATTAAAAATAATTTCGCTTGATTATGCTGTACAACAAATAAATATAAAATGGTAAATAATTTATATTTTTACAAGTAAAATGGGTACTATGACCCATTTAATAAAAATGGATACTTTATTATTTGCAATACAAACTCAACATCCATATATTTCATACTGGGTTTAGTACATGGATAGTAAATTAACTAAATGATTTTTTTATATTTATTACCAAATTTATTAATCACTTAATCATGAGTCAATAATGAAGGAATAAGAAGATAAAATAGATAAATTCAAGTGTATTAGACATTTTTACAGTACAATCATTAAAGATATATTTTTGATTTTTAAATTATTATTTTGCTATTTTTAAAGTATCAAAAAATAAACTTTCATTATTTAAACTAAAATCTATCCACCTTTAATGTTAAAATATTTTGTATCAGATTATTTAAGACTGAAAAATTCTTTTTTTGCTTTTGTGTCCATTTTCTAATTATCAAATAAATGTGACAACTTGTAAATTTATTAAGAATAAATTTAAATTATTATTAATAGCTAAAAGTAAACATAATTATGTACAGAAGTGAAGGGAAATTCTAATCTAAACCAAACCAGCCAATTAGGCCGGTTTTTCCTTGTCTGTAATGAGAAAGATAATAATCAATTTCTTCATATACAGTATAAGGAAGTTAAAGAGAGAGTTTAAAGGAATGTAAAAAGAATCTAAACCAGCCAGTTAGGAGAGACTCAACTATCTGACTGGTTTTTCCTTGCCTGATATGAGGAAGACTCACATACAGTATAAGAAAGTTAAAGAGGGAGTTTTAAAGGGATTCTAGTTTTTTTTTAAAAAAAAGCAAAAATAATATTATAGAAAGAAAAAATCCTGGAGTTTTTTAAACGTTAAATTATTAAAACTTACAAAAGATGTGTCATGCGAATTTATTACTTAATTTAGTTTTTTTTCGTGTGTTTAATGACTCAAGATTAAGTGATTAATAAATTTGGTAATAAATGTACGAAAAGAATCATTTAATTTATTTATTCATTGATGTTTTTCATGCAATCAATAACTAGAACATGAACTATACTCATATGATGTAAATCTTATAGTGAAATCAAAAATAAAGAAATTTATATAACGATTCCTTGTAAAAAGTTGCTTAGTCTAAGAATTAACTATTCTTTTTTGCATGTTTAAAATACTTCATTATAAAATAATTTTTTTTATTTAATAAATTTGATAAATAATAATATCCTTTAAATGAAAATTGTAGCTAAATTTGCTTGCAATACCATTTTAAGAAATAAATTCATCATTATGAAAAATGTTGAGATAAAAAGTATTTATATAATCTGAAACATTTCATATTCTTCTATAGAAAATTTATCATCAGATTTTCTTNTCTGTTNTTTATAGGATTGTTTTTTACAANAACTCCTATNATAATTATAAAAATCTCCAACACCTCCATATATTATAAGGTCTCCATTACCAAATGATNGACCNTAACGATCCCAATTATTTATAGCAAGTTTTTCATTTTCTACTCGACTCAAAATATAACTATTATTATTAAAAGAAAATATAAAACGATTCTTAGTGATATCATAACCAACATCAGATTTCCATATAATTGGATTATATCCTCCTAGAATTTCTTCGCTATCTTTCACTTTAATAATTGATACAGTACATGATTGATCATCACAAATTTCATGAAATTTTTCAGGTGTAAATTCATCACGAGATCCGCGAAGAATTAATTTGAATTCATATGAATTTTTAATATTGTCTGAAACTTCTAATCCATCGATCCATTTTGAAATTATTTCTGCATGTTGAATTGTAATAATTTTTGAATCAATTTTATATGACGTCCGAAGCATCATATTCCTCCCAATGAAGTCTTCCGCCATAAACATATCTAAAATAAAAAAAATATATATTTGTGAAATTAAAAATAATGTTATAAATAATAATTTATAAATTTTATAATTTAATTCTATACCTTAAAACTATTTGAAAAATTTCAGGTAGAGTATTTGATAATTTAATATGCGCCAAAGTTCCATCGGCTTTTTCTTTATTAGCTGACAAAATCCTTCGCAAATAAGGAGAACGACAACTTAAAATAACCCTATGAGCACGAAATATTTTTACATCAGGGTCATTACCANCTTCAATTATAATATCATAATATTCNTCATCAATTAAAGTTTCGAGTAAATTTTGAGATAATAAATTTGATAAAAATTTATTAGAAACCATTATTTGTTCTAAAAATGAAAAAAAAAGAAATCTAAGCCTACTAGCCTTATAAATCATTTCATTGCCTGAATTAGAAATCAAATCATTAACCAATAAAAATTCATAGATCTAGTCGTACGTAAGCCTTATTTTTATGTCGATATTTTTTTAATAATGTTGGTCGTTATAATGGATAAAAATCTATAAACACTTAATGAGACTCGTTTCAGAACGTCCAGAATTTTTATGATAATTACACTATATACTGTGTAAATATCTTTAACAATTGATTATTACAAATTTCATGAAATTTTTCGAACTTATATAAATATTTATCCTGTCTTCTAATTGTAATAATTATTAAACCAAAATATTTGCTAATTCAATTATTTTTATCATTTCAAAATAAATTTTATTTCAACTTACTGTATAAATCGCTACAACGTAAAAAATTTTAGTAATTCTGGCTGATATAAAGAAAAAAATTGCTATATTTAATTCAATCAATTTAAAGTAATATTATGAAGTATAATCTGTCTGATTATTATAGATAATGAAACCTTTTCTGTCTTTCTGATAATAAAACTTCGTATTTTCGTTTTTACTGTAATTTTATAATTTATACCATGAAATAATAATCATGCTTGTTACTATAATTATAAGTCAATTCTATTTTTACGTGACACACGACTTTGTTCGTTTTTGACAATGTTATTTTATGAAAGATTATCTAACAATAAAATAAGAAATTAAAAAAAAAATTAATTTAAAATCTTAATAATGAGTATAACTTATTTTTCATACATTTTTTCAATGGAAACTAGGTTTTTAGATACAATAAAAGAACTGCTTGATTTATTACAGTATATATAGGACAATTTTTCTGGAATTTAAAAAAGGCAGTATAATATATTATGTAACTTCTGTACTAGTAAAATCAGACAGACAATCTTTCGTGCATTTTTTTTTATGTAACATGGGTTCGAATATCGCAATTTATATTAATTATTGGAAATTGCTAAACATCGCCTAGGTGATTGTCGCCTAGGTGATTGTCACCTGGGCGATTGTCACCTGGGTCTTTGATCACGTGGCAGATTTAATATTTTTGATTGGCCACATGATCGCGTCATGTTTATTTGTATATCATCAAATCTTGTTTTCAGTATAGGTTCGTTTCCTCAGTTCTTCTCTTCTTTTATTTTTATTTCCAACTTATATTCTTACACTTTATTTCTTACTAAC
>QKYT01001477.1:0-10089 GCA_003550305.1 Glomus cerebriforme | reverse complement strand
AAGGAATTGGGACTGAGATTAATAAAATAAAAGCTTTTAAGATATATCAGCAATTAGCTGAACAAGGAAATATAAATGCACAAATTCAACTTGGATATTGTTATCATATGGGGATTGGAATTGAGGTTAATAAAGTAAAAGCGTTTGAGTTATATACATTAGCTGCTAAAAGAGGACACACTATGATACAAAATAATCTTGGAAACTTATATGAAAAGGGTGAAGGTACAGAAAAAGATTTAGAAAAAGCCATTTACTGGTATAATGAAGCAGCAAAAAATGGAAATGAAATAGCACAATATAATTTAGGACAATGTTATAGATTTGGAAGAGGAATCATTGAAAAGGATGAAATTAAAGCTTTTAAATATTATAAAAAATCAGCTAAAAAAGAATATTTAAATGCAAAATTTGAACTTGGATATTGTTATTATCATGGAATTGGAACTGAAGTTAATAAAATAAAGGCATTTGAATTATATAAAGAAGCAGCAGAAAAAGGACATGAAATAGCTCAAAATAATCTTGGAATTTTATATGATAAAGGCGAAGGTACAGAAAAGGATAGTAAAAAAGCTTTAGATTGGTATCAAAAAGCAGCAGAAAATGGATGTATAGGAGCACTATATAATGTAGGCGAAAGTTATGAATTGGGGCATGGAGTTGAAAAAGATGAAATTACAGCATTTAATTACTATAAAAAATCAGCAGATAATGGATTTTTGGATGCGAAATTTCAACTTGGATATTGCTATGTAAATGGAATAGGAACTGAAATTAATATTGAAAAAGGATTTGAATTATATAATAAAGCAGCAGGAAAAGAATTAAATAATAAATTAAATTATGAAGATGATAAAGAAATAATAAATGATTTAGAAAAAGTTAATTATTGGTATCATAAAGCAGCAGAAAATGATAATAAAGTTGCATTATATAAATTAGGAGAATTTTATAATTTAGGAAAAGGTGTTAAAAAAAATGAAATTAGATCATTTGAATTTTATAAAAAATCAGCCAATTTAGAATATATAGAAGCTCAATATAAACTTGGATATTGTTATGATAAAGGTATTGGAACTGAGATTGATAAAAAGAAGGCATTTAAATTTTATTCAAGGGCTGCTGAAAATGGAAATAGCGAAGCACAAAAATGTCTTGCACTTTTATATGAAGCAAATGAAGAAGAAATAGAGAAAGATATTGATAATGCTATTTATTCATTTTATTTAAATAAAACTGGACATCAAAAAAGTTAAAAATTAATGTTATTTATTATTCATATTGTATATAATATTATAATAAAGATTTTTTTTTTTTTTTACTGAATTATCAAATGAAAAACAATATTGTATTTCATCACAAAAAATAATATTCTTTAAGTCTAAAAAATTAAGTGATCGAAATCTTTATAACGTCCTACATGGTTTTTATTAATAGAATGTAACCATATATAATCCTAATTTCCACTCTTCATTATATGAAATTATACCTAACTCGAAATACATTTGGAATCAAATTATAGAACTTATAAAATTACTTCTTTCGACAAATGAAACCTCAAAGGACATCTATTTTCATATAAATATCTACACAACAGACAAATGCTATTGGAATTTGCCAATAACTTTTAAATTGCGAATGATCAGCATCACGTGATTGTCGAAGCGATAAAATAGTTTTCTTATTCCAAGATAAATAATAACATAATATAATATTTATTTGCTTTAATTGGAAATTTTTGATATACAAATTTCGTAATCGCCATTCAGAATGTATTGTATGCACTGCCCCGTGATAATTTGACTTGTTTCTAATTTCTTTATTATCTGCTATGGATGAAAGAAAAATAACGCCATGACATTACATAATAATTTCTTAAACTATAAATCCATTTACAGTAAATTACAAATATTTCCTCTTAAGTCGCGTAAAATTAATTCGGATCATGTTCCATTTTCTCCATTTACAATGAAAAAAAAAATGATAGGTATCACTTGATAAACAATAAATAAACAATTAGTAATACGAATACTATTAATTACTGTATTTATCTGTTATTCATTTTATCCATTTTATCGGTAATGTCAAAATTAAATATTCGAAAAAATAATTTATAATTTTTTGAGGACTGGGCCTTAATGACCGAATAATACAGTCACGTAACACTAAATTAGTACGCAATTTTAGAAAATTCTATCATAACGAAACAGGAGTAGATGATTGACAAAATAGAAATTTAATTTTAAAAGAATTTTCTTTGCTTGATTTCACAATATTTAAATTGACTTCAGATTATTCTTACAAAATGTTCTAGAATTTTATTTCGCATCACCAAATTTTTTATGTACGGTTTCCTCACAAAATCATTGTTGACTCCATTTGCCATGAAATGTAGTTCTTGTATTGTTGATAATCGTACTACATTAATAACCTATAAATTGAACTAGTTTTTTTTTTTTAATTGAAAAGGAAAAAATATATATATAATTATTTTTTTTTTTTCTAATTTCCTATATAATTTAAGATTTTAGAGTGAGTATATCTGACATATTTCTTTCATCTAATGTTTATATTTGTCTCACACGAAAAATGAACAACAATTTATAGTAATTTTACAAAGTCTATCATATTTATTTCCCTATAATAATTGTCCGAATATAATTAACTTTTTTCTTTTTCCTTTTTTTTTTTTTTTCTTCTAAAAAAAAAATTTTTTTAGACAAGGTTTTAAGGAATATTTTATAATTTGTAAATTATAAGACGAATATACGGGATATAATGGAAATTATTTTTCTAAATAAATATGTAAGAAAATTTAAAAGATATTTTATAATATCAATTTTCTTTTATTTAATCATTTCTAATGACTTAGTACTTGGTAAAGGGGGTGGTGGAAGAGGAGGAAATAAAGGTGGAGGAAATATAGGTGGGAAAACTAGTGAAGATGGAATTGGAACAAGTAAAAATAAAGCTACATCGTCAACAGTTTCATCAGGAAATCGTTCAGGATCATCATGGGTATTTTTTTATTATGGTGGGAGCGGCCAACGTTATTGTGGTAATCTATGTATACTCACATGTGTATTAGTATCAATAATTATTTTGTTAATTATTGGATGCGGAATTTGTATGTGTTACAGGACAAAGAAAAGATCAAATGCTGAAGACCAAATTGAAGCTAATGATACTAATAGTTATAACGGTAATGACAATATTTATCCTCCTCAATCAAATGCATTGTCTACTACTTCATCATTTGTTCCTCCTCCAACGTATTATCCTCCTCCCAAAATTAATTATAATTATACTCAAAATTATTCTAATAATAATTTGGATGGTAATTATACAAATTATGCACCTGGACATAATAAATTATCTCCTCCTCTTATTGAGGATAATTATGATTATAATCAAGTGAAAATTAGTTCTAGAAGAGAAAGTTTTGATTCTATGGATGAAGTTCTTAAGAAAAATAAGAAAAAATAGAAAAAAATTTTTTTTTTTTTTTTTATTAAAAATCAAAATCATACTTGTATACTTTATTATGTATTTATCCATATATTATGTTATATAGGTATTTTTATTATTTCATTTGAATAGTCATTTTAAGATATTATGTTAAATTAAATTATATTTCTTAAAAAAACAAAAATATACGATACATGACAGATGATTAGTTGATTTCTAGTATAAATTCTATAAATTCACAAAATTTTCATTCATCATTTATGTTTTAATTTCGCTAGATGAACTTTTATGACTATCACGTCTTCTTCTTTTACTTAGTAAAATAGGACCACCAGGACCATAACCTATGGCCTCTTTATATTTAAATTTATTATCAGGATTATCTCCAAAATTAATTTCGACCGTACAAGGACCATTAGCTCCAATTGTAGGAAACCAAATATGTTTTATGTTAGTAAAAGCGATACCCAAAAATTTACCATTTAAAGTGAAGAAAACATCACCACTATCAGAATCATATCCGCAACCAACAGTGTACTCAGCTTCTATCCATTCAGGACCATATTCAATTCCAAAGTTATCATTATTATATTTTTTACCATTAATAGAATGATAGCCAACGGAATATAAATTCAAGCCAGGTAGTCTAAAATTAGGGTAAGGTTTTGTTGCTAATCCTATAACAATATTAGTATTGTCAAAATCCATATTTTTCATTATAGTCATTTCATAATAATGTAATTTTCTATGTGGTAAACTTTGAGGTTGTTCAAACATAGCTTCGGAATATTTGATTTGTCCTCCTTTTACAACAACACTTTCACTACTTTCATTAACGGGCACAAAACAAGGATAATTGGTTTGTATACTAGTATCCGTATGATTAAAGAATTCAATAATATCTCCTTCATTACCGATTGAAACTTTTTGACCTAATTCTTTCGAAACCCATTTCCATGCTCTTGCACCTCCAAAACTTTGTATCTCAGCAATTATTTCTGGAGGAGGTAACTCTTCTTGTGGTGGATTATCTCTTGTAAAATCTTTTGCCTTTTCATATTGTTCATCAGTTAATATTGAAACATGAGTTGATTTTCTTCTGTTTTCACTTCCATTACTTGATTTCGTTTTATTAATGTAATGCCAAATACACCAACTACAACAAATAATTAATGATGAAACTAAAATAACTAAAATTAATCCAGTAATAATACATAAATTTGCACATCGTCGTTCTCCATTCGCCTCATAACTCCAAAAGACCCATCGATATCCTTCTGAAACATCATTATTTTCTCTTTTCAATGTATCAGAATTACCACTATAATTTCCTAATAATATTAATGAAATTAAAAAATGAAATACAAATTTTTTGGAAATATTATTTAATACACTTGTTTTTAATTTCATATTTTTTAGAAGGATTTTCTCATTCTTTAAAATAAATTTGTTTCGCAAAATACATATTTCAAGTTTCTTGTATATTAAATCCTTTTTTTTGGTTTTAGTTGTGGCGCAAGGACAATGATATAAATATGTGTATCGTGTCAATTTAATAAAATACAATCTTAATTCTACTTACTACGTGTTTATAAAAATCATGATACGCATTGAATAGGAATATAAGCCACAATAATTTCGTGGCTTACAAAAACTAATCAATAACGTGTCTTCATTCTTCAACTTATTATAACCAACTAAATAAAAAATTATTCTTTACGCGAGTTAATTAGAATTTATTTTATTATCATGAGGGATTTGGTGTTACTGAATATTCTTAATCTTAAAGTCTTTATTAATAAGAATTTTTTTACTTTAGAGACTTTGTCCACGTATTTAATTTTTTGTCGAGAAAGGCGGACACTTACAATGATAAATTACTTTGAGCTTCTATAATTAAAAGTACTAAAATTTTCGCCTGGGATCAGAAACGTCCATTGATTTTATTGGCTATTTTCGAATCATGTGAGGAAGTTCATCGGCTGCTTAACTTAGGAAATATTATTAACAGAAAGGGGGGGCGCCTATAGCGGGGGTAAATGTCGCCCCCCGTGAAATATTCACGGGGGGCGACATTTAGTTAAAGGGTTCTTACGAGCTTCGCGAGAAAGAACCCTTTCGCGTCACAGAGGGGCGTGCTACGTGATTTGTCAGCAAATCACGTGCCCGCCACGCCCCCGCTATAGACGTCCCCCAGAAAGGGCAAAAATTGCATGATTTCTGAAAAGTTGATTGAAGATAATAAAGTGGCATGACTATTGTACGAATTAATGTTTGATTTATGATTTAACGTTTAAGCTTCCAACTAATTCTTAAACAATAACTGACCCATAATTAGAGGCAGTTTTAACAACTAGCACATAAAGAAAATCTGTCAAAATTATAGTTTAAATCAAAGGGTTTTTTTATTTCAGAATACTTTAAAACGGATAATTACTGATTTGAATATATGCATAATTTTAAATGCATAGTAATAAATAATCTATCATTTATCTGAGATAATTATAAAACATAAATTTGATCACATTTCCTAATATTTACTACAGTCAAGGCTTGTTATAGTGAATCTTGTTATAGTAAAATTGCGATATAGTGAACTTTTTTGATTCCCCTCCAAAAAAATATTATTTATGCATAAACTCTCCCAATTATTACCGGGCACTGAAATCTATTTTATATGAAAAATATTTTTATATTATTGTCATTTAAATATTTCTTGCTTTTTCATGATTTTATTAATAGAAGCAGAGCAGAGATCAGTCAACCGGGATTTATCAACTACTAAATTTTTAACCAATCAACAACACTAAAATAAACATAAAGTGTAAGAAAAAAATATATATTTATTGAAAATGTATTATATAACTAAAATACTACTATTTTCAACCCTATTTCACCAATGATAATCTAATTTATATTACATTTCTTTATAATTATTTTTGGTAATTATTTAACAATATTGAAATTGATTGCAGGATAATATCCAGACAACTCTATTCTCAATCGCCTTTTTGAACTATTTGAATGTAGGTATTACTCATTCTGGCAGTGTAATTAATTTGTATAACTAGAATCGTTTTCTATTAATAAAATAGTGATACAACAACAATTTCATTTATTTCCTTTTTCCTAAAAACAAATCGAATTGGCAAAATTTTTTGGAAATTGCTAATCATCATCTGGGTGGGTGATCATCGTACCTGGACAATCATTGCCTGAATTTTTTTTTTGAATATGTCACATGATTTATAATATATAAATACTGTATATCTATTCATTAACAATCATTAGATTTGCTCAGTTAGTTTAGTAGTTAGAATACTAGATAATTTTTTTATTTTAGAAATGCAGGTTCGATTTCTGTACTGAATCTTTAATTTTTTTAATTTTTTCATTGTTCAGAGTTATGAAGTTATGTGAATTAAAAAGTGAATAATATACTATAAAGAATATTAATAATAAAGTTTTGCAATTATTATTGTTCTTAATAAATATAAAAGGGTATTCTGAAAGTACATTAAATATAATATTACTATAAATTAAGAAAGAAATGATATTTAAAAAAGCTATAGTGGCCCAATTTGAGTAAAAACATTTTGCTTATATAGAGCTAGCATAAATAAACTTAACTTTTTAAATTAGTGGCTTTTCAGTATACAGTTGTCCCCCTCTATAATCAAACCCTTCAGGACTACTAAATACTGTGATTATAGTGAGGTGTTCTTATAAAAAGAGTTTTTACTATATAATCACATATATAATAAATTTTTATATTGGTGTAATTATATTAAAAAATTTTTTACTAAAAATAGCTAAAAATAATATTATAATAAAAAATTTTTTTTTTAAAAAATCTTAAGTAAAATAACTATAATTTTTATTGTTTAATACAAAAATATTAGTATGAAAACAAAAAATTTCTAAAAAAAACTTTATTTTCCTTTCACCTACCCACCGGTCGCAGCTAGTTTTTTAATCATTAGGATCATTACCAATATATGTATATTTCAATTCAAAATCTTGATACATTTTTACAATTGAATTTTTTTTATCTATCTCNTGTACAAATAAAGTTCACATTTTTTTTGCTCCAATTGAATAATAAAAAGATGATTTAAAACCTGGACCTGCATAATACAATTGTTCATCTGAAGAAATACTAATCCCATATACAAATAACCAAAATTTTCCAATAAAACAACAAAATGGATGAAAATTAACATTTCTTAAAAGTTGTTCCCTAATTTCTATTTTATCATGACTCATTATAAGAGGACCAGAAAATTTAGTACCATTTTTAAAAAGTTGTTGATAAAGTATAATTACTGTAGCTGAAGGATTATTAAAAACAGTACTCTTTAAATCTCCTGCTTCACAAATATATCCTGGCTGTTGTAAAAAACCAGTATGGCCACTTTGAATAACAGTAATAAAAAAGTATGTATTTTGAAGAATAAATAAGGTTTTCATATTTATTCGAATAGGATATAAACTAGGAGGATTGGTTGTATTTTTTATGTGTCGCGTTTCTCACCAATCTCGAGAAAATAGACCATAATATAAGTTTTCATCTATAAAGCCAAGAGAAAATAAACTAACTTGATATTCCTTTCGTTTACCTATTATTTAACGTGTATTTAACTAATAGTATGGGGTAATATTATTTAAGAAGTGTGAGATTCTCAATTATTGTAAAAATAATAGTAATTATTATTTCTATTGATCCATAGTAATGATCAGCATTTTTTGCAGTTAACTCATGTATCACGAATTAATATAAAAATTTTGTTTGCATAACTAATTTTATGAGTGACAGTTCTAGCAATTTATTGATCAATTTATGTAATCTTAAGTTGCTTCCTTATTTATTTATCTAATCCTCTAAATAATAATTTATTATTATCGCATTATACTATAATTTTCTATTTTTATTATTTATTCTAGAAACTTAGAATTTTTTCAGTATGATAAATACTATTTGTTATATGTTATTCATCATATGTTTAATTTTGCCTAAATTTTATAATGCTAGCCAAAATTTTCTTATTTGAATCTTAAGTAATATTATATAATCCAAAAAGGCAATTTTATTTTTCTCAAAAATTAAAATTTTAAGTTATACAAAATTTTAAAAAAAAATAATTTTATTGCAAATCATTTAATTATGATAGTGATAATGTATTACCATGGTAATAAATTATAAAATCTAATAAATAAATATTAAATAATTTTATTATTAAAAAATTTTTAGATATACAATATTTTAAGTAAAATTAATTAAATTTACATTATTTATATAGTTATCTATAATAAACTTGGATGCCGAAACCTACCTATGCCGAAACATATTTGGGATTCGGCATATGCCGAAATGTCGATTCAGAAATTTGCCGAAATCCCAAATCCCAAATCCCAAACNGATGCCGAAATCCCAAANNGATGCCGAAATNCCAAACCGATGCCGGAATCCCAAACGTTGCTGAAATCCAAAAATCCCAAATTTCGGTCATTTTCATATTGAAGGTTTGGGATTTCGGTAACGGTTTGGGATTCTGGCATCGGTTTGGGATTTCGGCATCAATTTGGGATTTCGGCATCAGTTTGGAATTTCGGCATAGGTTTGGGATTTGGGATTTTGGCAACTTGTATATGTCGAAAGGTATTTGGGATTCGGCATATAGCCGAAACGTTTCGGCACCCAAGTTTAATCTATAAGAAAATACAGAAATTGAAAAATATAAACCAATCCAGTTTAATGTTTGACCTTGAGATTTATTATCTGTCATGATAAATACTAATTAGTAAACTAAAAAATTGATGATAATAAAAAGTAAATTACTATTTAAAGAAAATAGAGTAATATGTAATAAAAAAGTAATATTCTAGTATATTTTTTAATAACAATTTTCATTTCATTAACATATTACAAAAAAAATAACAAATTAATTTAGTTTTATTACTAAATCTAAGGGATGTCTAAAGTGAGAATAAATCACATAACTTCAAAAAAAATTGTTTATCCAAAATAAACCTTTTTCTTACTTATATAACTTTTTAAAATACATATAATAAATATATTTTAACCTGCTTTACAAGTTTACTTAAAGTACAAAATGAGATTATAAATATCACTTTTGATTTATTTGACTTTTTTTATTTTTGTCAAAATTAATTTATTTATTTTTAAATATGATTAGCAAAGTTCATTTATCTATATATAAAGTCAAAACCAGTATTTTTAATCTATTTTATTTTCTTAAGTAAACATACAGAGTAGGTTAAAAGATACTTACTCTAAAATTTTCAAGTTTATATTATAATTAGTTCAAAAATAATTTATAAATTTGTATTTTTATAAATTATATAATTTGCTTTTATCCTTAAATATATCAAATAAATGAATATTATATACAGTCGTCCCCCTTTATAATCACATCCTTCGGGATCACTAAATACTATAATTATAGTGAGGTGTTCTTATAAAAAGGGTTTTTACTATATAATNTTTTTTTTTAAAAAAATCTTAAGTAAAATAACTATAATTTTTATTGTTTAATACAAAAATATTAGTGTGAAAACAAACAATTTCTAAAAAAAACTTTATTTCCCTCCCACCCA
>QKYT01001476.1:0-10149 GCA_003550305.1 Glomus cerebriforme | reverse complement strand
GACAAATCAGCATTTTTTGTTTATTTTTTTACGATTTATCAAATATCTCAGCATCTATCACACCTAGAAATGCGAAATTAGTACCATTCGATACGTCTCATAAGGCAAATCGAATGAGCTATATTTCATCTTTTTATGATCACTGGATAGTGAGATAATTAATAAATTGTATTTTTTAATTCTATAGTATACATATTGGGTACCCGATGTATAGCAGATTTTCCGCATTTTGGGTACCCGATATTTATAAGATATCTGTAAGATATCTATAAGATAGATCAGTTTTTGACCAGTGATACTGCTATTACGACAATTACCATGACAATTAGATAATCTTATTATTGAATTACCTAAGTTTTCAGAATCTAATCAACATTTTTTCCAAATTATGAAGAGGACATAAAGATTGATCCAGAATTAGTACTCAAAAAAACTAATAAATCCATGATTACTTATTTTGAATGCTCTTTCAATTATGATTTTTGGAATTATTAGATATTGAAATCTGGTTCAGTAGTTACTAACCTGCTAAAGAAACTATCAAGTGTTAGAGATCATCCTCTAAAATCAAAGGTTTGGAGAATCATCCATTGTAAATAGCAAAACTGAAATGGTTAAATAATGAACAATTCCTCAAAATATATTATTGAACTTTTGAAAATAAAATTATTAGAATCTTTAGGATTTAAAATAAAAAGTTCAAAAAGACAAATTAAATACAGGCACTTATTTCCTGAAAGATATTACTAGTCAATATTCAGGAAAAGAAAAAGATCTTTTTTAAATATCAAGATAATATATTTGATGTTAGATCTTGAAGATCTATTCACTGATTTTTTTATGAAAATTTTATCTTTATTTCATAAATACGTTTTTATAGAAAATTGCAATAGGACCTAAACAATATATAAATAAGTAGGATTTAAGTTTGCTTATTGAACATAGAAAATTTTTACCTCTAGTGAGATTTTTTTTTGCTTATTTAAAAGATTAACTTTAAAATAGGCAGTATTTTATATGCGTAGCAAGACATATAAATTTGATAACTCAGTAATATATTTGCATAGTAGAAACTTATTTTGGAATATATGAAATATATTATATGATATCAAATATTTTAAAAATATATCCCTTAAAATTAAAAACACATAAACAAAATTAACATGTAAATTTAATACGTGATGGTGTAACAAAAATTAATCTATTTTTAAAAATTTAATCTATTTTTATACATGATCATGTAATGAAATTATACATGATCGCATAATAAACTATTATGTAACAAAGTCTAAAATGTATATGTGTTTGCATAACAACAAAAATGATATATAGAAGTTGAAAGTGTTTTTTTCTTTTTCCAAATTTTTGTTTTACAATACTATTTCTGCATCAATCATTAAAAATTGCATCTATTTTATTTAGTAATTTTTTTACAAATTTTGATGCTTTTTTATAGTAAAATTTGACATTTTTTAACTGTTGTATACTTTTAAAATTTGAATATTATATACAATTTTATTTACTCTACAACTTTAATTAATCTTAAAAAATAGGTTATAAATGCTAATTTTGAGTTTAATATAGAGAAATTACAAATTTTACTTAATATATATGTCACAAAATAGTTTGCTTAGTAGAACTAAATTTTCTTAAGTTATAATGAGAGTTTGCTTAGCAGAGTTAAAAATAGTTTGCTTATTAATCATAGTAAATTTTAAAATTTTCATTTGACCTATACATAAATTATTTGGGATCCTATTGCAACAGCCAGATATATCAGAAGCAGATTATGGAGATTATTTGATACATTCTTACTTCAAAAAAATACTTGTCAGTTTAAAAGATTATCTATATTATCACATGTAAGTAGCTTTCATTTAAGATGATGCTTAATGTTCGATAGATGCTGTATATTAATGTAGTTTTTTTAAAGGGAGAAATTATTTTATTATCAGTTAAATCTTACAGAAGTCGACAAAAGTGTATCAACTTTTATGAACAAAAAATCTGACAGAATGTTTTCTATGAAATTAAAAAAAAATCAATTGAAGTAGGCCACTTAAAAATAAGTGAAGGATATGGGTATAAAGATATCTCTTGCTCTATATGGGATGGTTATTGTAAGCTACCGATTGGAATCTCCTATATGTTAGAAAAAATTGGTAAGTAATTTTAGAATGGTTTGTCTGAAACTTTTTCTAAATTGAATTTTTTTATTACACACCTATGATAAGTATTTAATTTTTTCCTTATTTTTCAATAATTTTATTTAACTTTTTGTATTTTATAAAGAATTGTATTGAGTTATAATAAATACATAATCCATCCTGCAGTATTTTATAATATAAATGGTCAAATAAGTCAATTGTACCAATTTGTCATAAAAAATATCATAAACATATTTTTGATTTTGTTATTCTTCTTTGGAATCTCAAGGTACAGTATATGATATTTTTAACTAATGATATATTCTGTGATATTTTGTTATTATCGTACTAGTCTCTTTAATACACAGTGTAGATTATTGGAAACTTCCAAAATAATATTTCAGTTGAGAGATGAAAATAACAATAATTTGTTTGAATTATCCAAACTTTCTGGAAGCCTTCCAATATATCTGCTTATCCCAAAAAAAGACAATCATAAAATTGGTATTAAAGATACAAATGAAGATAGTGATCCTGATAGTTTTCCAATTCGATCTGGCAAAAAATATAAAAAATGATATTTTGAATCCTGTGAATATTAGTCATACTATACAAATGATATTGTAATTTTATTAATTTAGTAAAAAAATAAAGTTTTATACAATAATCATATATAATGCTAAAAAAATACATGTATTAAGCTTTTGATTTTTTTTATTTATGTATATATGGAATATGTATTGTATTAATGTATATACATCTGTATAATATCCATTACACATAAATGCTCCTGAAGAAGTATAGCTTTTGATATGTATAAACATATGGATTTAAAAAATTAGGAGGTTTTCTACTTTTTTCAGATAGTGTATAATTGAATATTTTAGCTAGATAAAAAAATAGGTAATAAACTTAAAATTCTAAAGTTTTTAGTTAATTAAACAAAAAAAAATAAATTAATAATTTTAGTAAACTAGAAATGTTAAAATAAAAAAAAATACTAATAATATAATAAAAAGTTAACTGACAAAATTTATAAAATTAGTTTTAAAAAAAAACATTAAAATAAATTATATATTATATATATAGTAATTATAAAAAAATGAAATTATATTATTAGATTTATTTTAAGATATAATAGTTTTATTTTTTTAAAATTAATAATTAGTATATAATAGATTAGTACTAGTAGCTGGCTTCTATAAATTCATCAATATTTCAAGTTAGTTAGAAGACCTATCATATTTGGAAAAAGATTTAGGTGGATTGGTTGAAGGGTCTATTTAATGATATTAGTACTGGAATATGAGAGAAAATTAGTTATATCTAAAGAGATTTTGCTTTTAGTTCTCATTCTGAAAACCTATATTATGTAAGTGTAATAAGTGATGATTTTTTATACCAGATTTGGTAATAGAGGTTAGAACTAGTGATAGGATTTAACTTATCTGTAAGATAGATCAGTTTTTGACCAGTATATTTACTTTTTTCATTTTATTCTTTTCTATTTACCTTTTTTTTTTATACATATATATATAGATTTCACTTGAACCTATTTCTTTTTTTTAGACTTCAGACGCTGGACTTTTTCTTCTTATGATTTAGGTGATTTGGAATTGTATGTAGTTGGGTTATACCAGTTATTCTAATAGGAGGTTTATTATTTTTTTTTTTACTAATTTTTTTTCTTTATTTTTAGGAATGCTTTAAAACTTTACTTTTAGATTTTAAGTATGTGTTTTGTAGGTGGAAATCTTTTTATTTTTAATTAATTTTTTTTTTTTATTTAAGAATGATTCAAACCCTTTCTTTGTTTTAAATACCTTGGGACTTTTTTTTTCAGTTTTAGGTATAAATTTTGTAATGGAAGTTACTTTTCTTTTATTAACTACCTTTATTTTTATTTTATTTTATTTTTATTTAGAAACATATGGTTTAGAACTTCACATTGAAACTTTCAGATATGAGTTTTGTGAAGGATGGAAGAAAAACTTTTTATTTTTCTTGATTAATTTTTTTTTATTTAGAACACTTTAAGATTTTTTAAAGATACTTCAGGACTTTTCTAAAGACTTTTAGATATGAATTTTATGGGTAGAAGTCATTTTATTTCTTTTAATTAATTTTTTTTATTATTTAAAAATGATTCAGAATTTTGTTTTTAAATACTTTGGGACTTTTTTTTTCAGTTTTAGGTATGGATTTTGTGGTGGAATTGCTTTTTTTTTATTAGCTAACTTTATTTTTATTTTTTTTTATTTAGTAGAATATTTCAAGACTTTTTAGAGATGCTTCAAAACTTTTTCAGGTATAAATTTCATGAATAAGAGCCATTTTTTTTATCAATTATTTTTTTTTAAATTTTTTTTTTAGCTAATTTTTTTTTAACTAAAAGTTCAATACATAACCTAAAATAAAAAAAATAAAAGTAAGAATTAAATACAAAAAAAAAAAATTGTTTGACTTATCCCGATCATAAACCGCTATTTCAAACCTATCCGTAACCTAAATAAAAGGAAGAAAACAAAAGTGAGAAAAGAATAAAAAATCAAATAAAAAAAAAATAGGGAAAAAAAAAATTTAAACTCATCCCTGAACCAGACCTTCCAATCCATAACTAAATAAAAGCAAAAAAATAAATCAAATAAAAATAAAATTAAATAAAAGAAAAATAAAAAAAAATTGGTTGACTTATCCTGATCATGAACCACCATTTCAAACTTATTTGTAGTTTAAATAAAAGGAAGAAAATGAAAGTGAGAAAAGAATGAAAAATCAAATAAAAAAAAATAGGAAAAAAAAATTTAAACTCACTCCTAAACCAGACCTTCCAATCTGTAGCTAAATAAAAGTAAGAAAATAAAAATCAGATGAAAATGAAATTAAATAAAAGAAAAACAAAAAAAATTGGTTGACTTACTTCAATCATGAATCACCATTCAAACTGATTTATAACTTAAATAAAAAGAAAATAAAAGTATGGCTCAGTTTAGTTCTTTTTTTCTTTTTAGGAATTTTCTTTTTTTGTATAAGGTTATATATAGGCTTGGTTAGAAAAGACTGAAAATCAAAATAAAAAAAAAGATTTAAACTCATCCTAATTATAAATTATCATTAAACTGAACTGTAGCTTAAAATAAAAGAAAAAAAATAAAAATAAAAATGAAGAAATAAAAAAAAAACAAAAAAAAAGGATTGACTTATCCTGATCGTGAACTAACATTCCAATCTGTAGCTAAAATAAAAGCAAGAAAATGAAAGTCAGATGAAAAAAGAAAAATAACAAAACAACAAAAAATTAGTTAACTTACACTAATCATGAACTACCATTTTAAACTAGGGATTGGAATCAATTTAACCAAAATTGATCTAATCAAAATCGAATCGAATCTAAAAATTGAATCTGAAAAAATGGATTTTTTAAAATTTTTGTATTGTGAAAATAATTTAGTTATTTTTATAACTGCGGCACTGTAAAAAAAATTACACCAGAGTTATCAAAATTACTAAAAAATTGATCAACATAAATATATTGATGCAAATAGCGCTATTGTAGTCCAAATCAACTTATGTCCCAAATCAACCCATCAGCCTAAATTAGGAAAGTATTATTGGTACTGTTTTAAGGCATTATTGTAATGGGCTGATAATTTAGGCCGATGGGTTGATTTGGAACATTGTAAAGTTTGGTTTACAATAAAATTATTTTATATAAATTCGATTTGATTCAATTAATCAAAAATCAAAAATCAAATCATTAATTCGAATCTTAGAAATGATTAATCAAATCTTTAATTGATTCTCAAGATTTAATTTTTGATTAAATCAATTCCAATCCCTATTTCAAACAAATCTATAACCTAAAATAAAGCGAAGAAATGAAAGTGAGATTCTGAAAAAAAAATCTGTAATTTAATTACTTACTGCTAAGAAACAAAACCAAAAAGAGCTACAAATCTAAAGAAATAATACCTAAAAAAGAGAAAGAAGAAAATTAGTTAGTTTAAAAAAGTTGTAAATACAAGAACATATTGATAACTAATAAAAATGACTGAATATTATTTTTTAAAAACTACTTTTATAATAAAATTTGAATTTTTTCCATTTTACACAAAATCTGTCTGAATAACTAACTTTCTAAGCTTAGAAAAACTTTTCTTCTCATAAAATTGCATATATTTCTGTTGTCAAAATAGTATTTTTGTGTCTACTTTTAAAAGAATCTTAAAAAAGCTTGTTTTTTAAGGCGAATTTCTTGTAAGTGCAAAAAAAAAAAAAAAAACTGTGGAGAAAGGAATTTTATTTTATAAAACTGGTAGATTACATGATAATCTACCAGATTATTCAATTAGTATGGGCGCAGTATATTAAAATTGACATTTAATCACGAAATGAAGCAACTCGATTATGGTTACACAAATTTCGTTTAATATGAAAATGATCTACACGTTATATGCGCAGTCTGTTAATTATTAATAATGACGTATTTTCATTTCGATATCTTATTGCTATATATTACATTGTTTTTTTGTGAAGCTTGTTCCATATAGAAGATTTAACAATTGGGTGTAATTTGGCGGAGCTAGTTGCACTTACGTGTTTATTCCTTATATAATACTAGGATCTCAGATAAATTAGAAAAGCAATATGATTTCTTTTCTTAATTTAAAACAACTTTATTATGTTACATAAATTTAACCTTATATGACTCTTATGTGAATTAAACATAATTATTATAATAATAATTACAGTTATTATTACTAATATGATCAACTCTCATAATCTTCATTACTATTTTGATTATGTATAGAAGCACTACGAACTGAATTATTTCGTGAAATAGTGGTAGCAAAACTTACAATTTCAGTATTACCCATATATTTAGGAACTGATTCACTATTAAAAAAATATTAAAAATTATTATCATTAAAGAAAATAAGTTTTGATTTATAATAAAAATTTACTTACCCATGAATAATAGCAAGAATAGCGGCCATATTCATAATAGCAAAACCAATATGTGTTGTAAAACTTAATATCATAGTAAATAAAGGTAATGATGATTGTTTTGTTGCGGCAAGAATTACAACAGCCCATAAGAGACAAATAAGAGATGACCAACTTACAATCACCAGTAGAGCAAAATTTATAATCTTTAACTATTAATAAATATAGAAATTAACAAAAAAAAAATAAGGAATAAAATAAGAAAATTTACGCGACAAGACTTACCTTTTTTAGATGAGCCTTATGAGCATTATGCTGATCTTTGTTTTTTACACCACTCACCAATCTAACGCTCTCTGTAGTCAAAACAACCAATAACCTTCCATATTTAAGCAACCCCAATATACAGGCAAAATTTGCAATACTTAAAGTAAATAATAAAACTCCTTGACTAAATTTATACATAGTTTGATTACCAATTTGTACATAATACCCTTTTAAACATGAAAAAATGGTAACAATTACTCCAACACCTATAATATATGACCAATATATAAGTAAAACTGATCGTTGTCCTGGAATGAATTGAGTCAGTTTACATTTACTGTCATGACGATTTCCTGTTGGACGATGAAACGCTAGCCTTGGTATTGCTTTAAATCTAAATTAAGATAGAGGTATTATAATGGCGTAGTAATTATGACGTATTAGATAGGAGCCTACAAACGTATACTTACGTTCCCACAATATAAGTTGCGATAGCGAATTGACCACAAGTCCAACCCACATAATTTATAAAACTTTCTAATATTTCACCATTAGGCATCAAGTCAAGTGCAATAATTCCCAAATCTGCTGCTCTAACTAAATGAATTCGAATGTCAATTTCATTCAAGTTAGAGGTTTATTATTAGAGGTTTGACACTTACTTGAAGAATGTAAAGAAACCCAAAAAAGGAAGCCAGTTATAGGTTCGAAAAGATGATCACCCCATAAAGGAGAATTGTCATGAAAATATTTATATAATAATACGGAGAAGGCGAATAAACTTACAATAATACAAATTATAATTGTAATATAATATATCCATAAATGTGAATCATTTACACGACATAATAATTTCGTATATGATAAAGTTCCACTACAATCAGGGGAAGACATTTTTAGAACTTAATTAAGCATATAAGAATATTTATGATTAAAATGTAGGAGTTAATTCGAAAAAAAAATAAAAATATTTTAATTATACTTGTATTTTCGTTAATTAATAAATAATGTATATAATAATATATATAACAAATTATTTATTACGTTTATTAAATTAAGTAAAAGACAAAAAAAAAGAAAGGTATAATTTTTTTTTACAATCGTAAATTTTCGGGTTGTTTTATAGTAATTTTTTTATTTATTTATTTTTTTTTTTCAAAAAAAAAAAGAAAAGAAAAAGAAAGGAGGAAAAAAAAAAGTTCCGATTAACAATAATAGATTTTTAATATCTCAAAATACAAGTAAATTGTAACACGTTTAATGATCGTATTAATTGAAGTCGATACCAATATTTACAATATCTGTAAAACATTACAATCACATTATATAAGTATATATATCCATTTTATCCAAACCATAAAAATTTAGTGCATTGGAATACAAATTTTCTGTCGGTAAATCCGTTAAAAAATTCATCGAAATTCTGTCAGCGAATTATTTAGTTACACTATAAACAATTTTATATAACTTTCTTTTCGTAGAATCTTAAATTCGGATTCCTTAATATAAGTTAAATTTGAATATACATGAATGTTTTACAGCACCAATTTTAAATTTCCGGGGAACTAATTATTATTTTTTCTTTCGTATGTCTAATACCTATAGATTAATTTTGATATTTAATTGTTTTTATTTTATTATTGTTACTCGTATCCACAGCAATCAGCAGGTCATGGTTAGTGTTATAATTTAAGGAGCTTTTATATATGATACACAGAAAAAAATTACTCAATGAAATGGTTGTTTTTCCGCACCGCGTACAAAAGATTATTTCATATATATAATACTGGATTAACAAAATTTCCTCTAATGTATAAGCTTATTTCGATTGTAATATAATAATAATTGCTTTTTACGTAATTGAAGTCGTCCGATTTGCAGAATGCATATAAATGTGTTTGATGGGGAATTTCCCCATCAAACATTATTTAACACATGCCATTTTGCATATCGACAATATATTTGTCCCTTTAATAAGATTTTAACTTTTTTTTTTTTTTAAAAAAAAAAAATAATATAAATAATAAAATATTTTTATTTGAAAAATAATTTATAATAGAAACATACATATAATTTATAATTTATAAAACGAATAAAGAAAACTGTATGATTGCATTGAAATCTCTAATCTCTTCTCTTATTGGAACTATTGAACTAAAATATTTTTTTTAAATAAAAATAAATAAATAAAAGTTTATTAAATAAAACAAAAAAAAAACATTAATTAAAATATACTTACATGATTTCCCAAATTTCTTTCCAGTAACTTCCCAAGGCCCCATACCTATTTTCACTTTTCCTTTACTTTTCCTTTCCTTTCTTTCTTTGTTTTTATCCCCCCGATGCACGTTCATAATATGCTCATCTAGTCCTTTTTGTAACCAAAATTTCTTACCACATTCTCTACAAAAAACACTTTTATCATGTTTAATCATATAATGAAAATCTAAAGTAGCTTTGTCAAAAAAGACTTGTGAACAAAACCGACATAAAACTCTATAACCATGTATCTTTGCGTGTTTATTAAATGATTTATTATCTTCATATTCATTTTCACATAATTTACATTTCAATTTAGTTATTGTAGAAGGATGAGATTCCACTTTGGTTGTAGGAACTTCCGTCGCAGTAACTTGAACTTCCGGATTATCTGTGGGAACCTTTGTTTCTTCAATTGTAAGAGCTTCCATTTCAGTTGTAGGAACTTCGGTTGTAGGAACTTCCATTGGTGGAGTTAATGCTCTAGTTGTAGGATCGGTTGTAGGACCTTCCATTGGTGGAGTTAATG
>QKYT01001475.1:0-10180 GCA_003550305.1 Glomus cerebriforme | reverse complement strand
TTTTTTTTTAAAAAAAAATCGACATGGAACACTGTATGTTGTGACATATAATAAAATTTTTTCATTTTTCATAATAATTAGCATAACAAAAAAATCTGCGTAGTTTTTAATTTTTTTTAAAAAAACAAATCTTTTTTTTTATACGATAAACTAAGCCACTTAGAATTAAATTTGCAAAGTACTGTATACATTATAATTTCATAACAATAAAATGAAGCTGTTTATCAAATAAAAACCGCAGTAGCTCAGTTGGGGTGGCATATAAGAAGCAGTAAATCATGTGATTAATAATTTATTTTTTCTACAAAATTTTATTAATTTTGGTTACCTTTATAATGCCGGCCTGAATTACTTATACCATAATGCTCAAGTTGGTNAAATTTTACACGTAAAAAATATTTTTTCTGTCGTATGTACTATAATTCATTTCTTACCGCAGGATTACGCAACAAAAATTTGTCTTGCTGGCAAAATAATACTGCCATAATGCTCGGAATGAAGTGAAATTTCTTTTAATGTATTTACTGTAATGATTAATAATATTCACACAATCCGGGATTAAATTCATTTAAAAATCTAATTTTATTAAAAGTATAAAAATACAGAACTTTAATAAAGTTTCTTTTATTTATTTTTTTATAGGAACCTTCCCGAGCACTTTGGAATATAATTAGGATTCATGGGAGAATTTTTTTTTTATCTCTAAAACGTTACTAACGTTCCTTTTTAAATTTTTTTTTTTATTTGTAGGAACCTTTCTGAAACATTTGGATCCTTGGAGGTAAATGGAAGGAGAGAGTCTATTAATACTTTAAAAAAGAAACTAATTGATTTTTATTTTTTTTTTTTTAGAAACTCGAATTACTTAAACTGTCGGACTCCTTGGAGGTAAAATGAAAGGGAGAAGTTAAATATTATATCTTAAAGAAAGAAACTAATCATTTCATTTCATTTTTTTTTTGTAGAAACCTTCCTAAGATAACTGGTTCCTTGGAAGTAAATGAAAGGGATAAGGATATGCATATGTTGAAGAAATAAAGAAAATATTGGATAATTAGTATTCTAGTAAAATGCAAAGCATTACATTTCAGGAATCTCATATCTGCTTTGAATAAAAATCCTTGGAGAAAGATTGATAAAAAAAAAATCGGCAAATGAAACGTTTATTTATAACTCTTTTACTAATAAATTAAATACCAAATTTGGATGAAGAAAAGCTTTTTTTTTTATTTTTGTAATTTTTGTAAAAAAAAAACCAAAAGATCTAAAATAAAAAATTTACGAAATTAATGCATTTTGAATTTAAAATGAGTAGGTTCCTTTATTTTTATACGATCATTGTGAAATAAAGAGAGCAAAAAATTTATTTCGTATATTGCCGTATAGAATACGTGACTTAATTTGATAATAACACTATGTATCTGAAAGAGTCTCTTTCTTCTGCCAAAAAATCTATTAATACATTGAAAGCAAATTCTAAAATAACATTAGTGAATTATTTTATTGGGATGACATAAGCGAAGCAAACCACAATTTACTTCAAATCAGAAAGGGACGTTCTAGTGTCCTATTATTCTAGTTAAATCGAAAAATCCTTATATTCAGTATGATACATTTTTTTTAAGACCACAAAGAAAAAAAAAAACAAAAAATTCTCAAAATAATGTTTTTATTGCTAATAATTTTTAATTTTTAATTTTAATCATATACAAAAAAAATATTTTTAATTTAATATACATGAAAAATATTTACCAATGGGGTCAGCTTTATTAGATAAATCCCATCATCTATATGAAAGATTTTTCTTTCATTTTCATTTTATAATCTAATTATAATCTAAATTTTCATGATCATTGAAAAATTATTTCTCACCTCTCGTTTATTGATTAGTCAACAGAATGGAACTTAAGGCTAATGTTTGCGATAATGGTGATTTATATATCATTAAAATATAACTTGTGAAAGATTTTCTTTCATCAAGATAGTTTGTTGTAAAATAATAACTTCGGTACTTATAATGTCGAATTTATAATGTGTTTATATAAAATTATACAAAAAAAAAAAAAAAGATTTGGCTCAAACTATTTAATATGATAAAAAATTAAGATAAAAAAAAAAGTTTTATTTTCCCTCTATTAAACACTTAACGAATATACCAGATATACGAGCTTTTACCCAATACAAGTCTAAATCTTCCAGCCTAAACTCGGCTCAAATTTGAACAGAGAGAAAGTCGCCAAGAGATTTAAATCCACATTCAAATCATATCTTTCATTTCAATGAATACGTTATCAGATGTTATAACCTTCAAACGTATCGTAGGTTCAATGAGCCCAATCATTAGTTCATTGTTATATTAATTAAAGGTTGTTCACCGATTGCTTGATTAAATCCGATTATATATATAATATACCTTTATTCATCCTTAAATTATTATATCGCTTACCGAAATCATTTTGAAAAGTAATAATATTGATACTATATTTTGTTTATTAAACTCGTTTAAATTATTATCGCGCTCCGTATATTTACCAATAAGTTGGTTGTTTTTTGTTATTTTTAAAATATCAAAAAATCAGCTATTATTTTACTATTCAACTGCTGTGCTTTTTTTGATATATTGTTCAAATGCTACAATCTGGTTGGACGGATTTAGCCACTGCGTGACTAAATCCCATCCAATCATTATTTGATATCTGTGATATTATTAGCACAATAATTTGTAATTCTCTTATTTGTGTTTTTTGTGTTTTTTAACGCATTTTTCAACTAAACTAGGAAACATGTATTTAGAGTTATATACAGTACGTTGATAAAATAGTTTAAATACTAATTTTTTTTTATGTGTATATTTTTGTGTTTGTAAGCTGGATGAATATATAAGTAGAAGTAAAATATATCTGGAGAGAGTAAATTAAGAGATTTTTTTGTAACAGTTAATGCTTTTAACCAATATATGATCGCGATATAGTTTATTTAATTTAAATACTTTAAAAAAGATGATTTAAAAAGTGATTTAAAAAAAAGTATAGTTATTAAAAAAACTTTTATTAAATTAAATTAATTAAACCAAAAAGTTTTTTAATTACATGATGATGATAATACACGTGGTTGATCAAAAATGCGAAAGTTGTAGCACGTGATAAATATCAATGACGTAAACAAAATATCATTGGTCGATCAGGCGGACAGACAGAACGACATTTGCATTATGAATTGTCTAGAAGTAAAGGTCCTCCTCTATGCTTCGGACAATTAAATGTTTGAAAATTTTGCTCAAAATTATTTTGAAAATTCAGCCAACTTGAATATGATGTCGGTCAGTGATAATAACCATCCCGAGTAGAAAGTTTTGATCTAGGCAGGTACTAACCCTGGATGCATCCGCCTGGGGTTTTTAATTAGAACAGCACTTCATACACTAGTCAATCATCATCTGTATAACAATTTCTAGTTTGATCGACCAATATGGTAAAATGACTTATATATACTGTATACAAAGTTGGACTCGAAAACAATGGATTCATTAGCGAAATAATAATAAGCTTTCCAAGTCAATTTTGTAGAAAAAGAACTTTTTCGCTACAATACCAAAATAAGACTTTCATTCAAGGAAAAATGAATTAATTGATACAAGTGGAAATCCTAATTTAGATGAATTTATTAAGAAAACTCAACATGCAAAATATTGTGATGATTTTATTGAATGGATATTATTTTCAAATTTGGGAAATACAAAAATGTTAACAAGTGGAAGATTTTCAACATTTTATTCTGGATCTTGGAACTTATTATTAAATATGACAAAAATTAATATTGCTTTAAAATTACCATAATTAATAAATTTATATTTTTAATATATTAAAAGGTTTTAAATAACATTCAAGTAAGGAGTTATACCTTATATTGTTCCCGAAGTCCTAAGACGTAAACCATATACTGTACAAAGCAATCAGAAGTATATAGTATAAGTATGATAATGTGGGAATTTACTTCAAATGATCCTATGATTGTCACGATATACGATATAAATCTTGCTTAAGTAACAATGTTGGAATTCCACAAAGACCTGATTCTTCTCTCTTACCAAAATTATTTGAAGAAATGAGAGAACTATGTAAATCTATTACAGCTTCATTCAATTTTTTTTTTTTCACCAAATAGGATTATACCAGAGTATGTATTTATTATGTAAATTCTTTTTTTTTAGACAAATCCAAGACACTATATTATTAATATACCTCCATTTGATTTATTCGAAAATCATACTAAAATATCTGAATCATAACCTAATCCCACAGATTTTCCAGGTACATGAAATGTCAATTTGAAATTTATTTACTTAAAATTAAAAATTAATATACTTTTACCACAGTTGAAAGGATCCAAGAACTTCCATCCTCAGAATTGGATGAAGTGAAGCAAGGGCAAGAAATTAATTTTGCGTTATATATTCAGCCCGAAAAAAAACCATTAGATTCTGCTGTGACCCTATAACTGACCTCATTAACAAAATTTCATGGAACAAAATTTGTAACACAAAATTTATTGCAGCAATTGCGAGTACCAATTTGTATCAATAGATTACATCTGATATCGGAAAAGATACCAAAGATACAACTACGACAACAACTACAGTGAAAATCACTAAAAAAGATTAAACTACAGCAAGGAGGACAGACTCTTGAAATCGTTGAAACTATCGTTTCAAGACCAGCAACCATATCCAAAATTCAAATCAAACCTGAAATTAATATTGATGAAGAAATGGAAGGTATAATATGTATGCATCAATAAAAAATTATTTCAGGTAGTGGATATATCATCCAAACATATGATTTTTCTTTAGATGGTAAGTTATCTATAGATCATTTAATTAATTAATAGCAGTTATATTTCACGATATAATATTCTCGTAAAATACCGGGTTGTTTGTTTATGAAAAACAAAAAAAAATTTATTTATTTGGCCTAAATATACTTTTTAAAATTATTAATGATTTATTTTATTTGTAGATTTGAACCAGAATTATAACGACAATGAAAATGGGTTTAGGTATAAAGATTTATTTCATTTTTATTATTAGTCTATATATTTATCATAACAGATAATTTATTACTGTAAGTTAGGTTCTTATAATTTAAGCTATTTTAAAATTTTTATTTATATAATAATATAATATAAAGCGAGATAAATTATTTTAGAAATATAATTTGATATACTTTCTATTACTGCGCTTCCCAAAAAGTCAACGTTTCACGAATGTATTAATATGAACACAAAATTAAAGGCGAAAATGGTGGATTTATGATATTGGAAAATACAAAAATTTATGATTAATTAAATCGCGAATTTTCTTCCTTTATACTTTTTTTTATTAAGTAAATATAATTTGCGGATTTTATCTATTCACAAGATCATTTAAATTTATTTTTTTCTAATTAAAAATAATTAATGTAGTTAATTCCGATCTCGTAATATTTCAAAGTTATACAAAGAAAATACCATAAGTTTCTCTGCAATATATAAATTTTAATTACTTTATCCTTTTTATAACCCTCACAAATCACAATGTACAGTAACATACAGTACTCCCAAATCCGAGTCAATATTTTAATTATAAATAAAATATTGTTATTTCACTAAATGTATACATATACCATAACATTTATTCTTTCCTTATTTAACATTTATTAATTATTAATTATTTTCTTATAAAAAGTATAAGTAATGAAACTTAGGTGGTAGGGATTGGTTATGACTTTTACTCTAGACATTAATTTCTTATTAATTCTATCTAAATTATTTTTAGCTAATTTATATAAATGATCCTCCTCTTCAATTTGTTCTATTGATTTTGTTCTAATCTTTTTATCCTTTCCCTTATTCCCCTTTTTATTTTTAATTAATTCTTTTTTGTTATCTATGTATTTTTCTATTTTATTTATTTGATCACATCTATTGTTCCATATTTTTCCTTTCGTCCCTATCGCAATTCCTTCTATTAATATCTCCATCTCTTTTCTGATTTCTTTATGACTTTCAATTTCCAAAAGTTTTTTGTTAAATATACCTTTAATACACTCATGAATTATTAATTGATTATTTTTAATCGTTGATTTTTCTAATAATATTCTTGTTATTAGTTCGTTCCATCAGCATGGTATTATTAAATATTATTAAAATATTAATAAAAATATCGATACATTTAAATTCCCAAATAATTCTAAAAGGAACGTCTATTATCGTTGTCACGTGCCTTCTGACGAAATATTGCATGTTTCCAAGTTCCACAACGGATTTTTCGGAATTTAATTCAATTGAAAATTTCCATTTTCAAATTCATTGTTTTTGCATTTTTTTTTTTAAAAAAAAATTATTAATATTAAAAGTTTTTATTTGGTGAGAAGGAAAAGTCAAATTACGTTGTGTAAAATTCGTAATCAACAAAAAAATTCATTTTATTTGGTTTTCAATTTCAAACTAGGAAATTTTTTTTTTTATGACGTTCAATTTTTATCAAAGATTTTGAGAAGAGTTCTAAATTGAATATTGTTAATTAAATTTTGTACCTTGTAATACGCCGCGTGGGTTCTTTTCAATCAAATCATTTTTTCTCAATTTCTCCCATTTAAGGTTTGTATAACAAATCATTTAATTAACAACTGCAGTATTAAATCATAGGAAAATAAATAGAGCTACCAACGTATGGTTACAAAGGCACTTTTAAGTCTAGACTATAAATAAATATAGAAAATCCAGCATGAAAAAGAGATCAATTGGTATTTATTTTGCATAAAATCTTGCGGGTTTTTTTTTAAAAAAAAAAAGATTATTTATATTGGTACTACTTTCTTCGACAAGTTTCCTTAATATAATAAGTAAATTATCATAAATTATTTTGATAATGAAAGAACCGCATTTCGGAATAAAAGAGTAAAATCTGTTTAAAGACTAGACATTTATGTAAATTCTCAATAATCTTTAGATCAATCCAAAAATAGAAGTAATTTGGTTCCATCCATCTAAAGTCCAATTGAATCGTAAATATTCCGATCGCTAACTGTTTATTCTAACACCAACCCACTACCAAGGGTTGTAGTTTCTAAATTTGAAAAATGTATGCAACTTTATATGCAACTTCGTATACGATAGAAGTTTACCGCATTTATTTAATGCAGAACGGTAATTTACACAGACATTGTTAAAATAAACATACGTAAATATTACGTCTGGGAATCGAAATCAGTTGGTTTTTATTTAAATATAATTACCCCATCTTTTTTCATTCTCTCCATCCTACATTCATTTTTTCCCCTTTCCCTTTTCATTTCTTATTATAATTCATTCCTTTTATTCTCCTCTCATTTTAATTTCCAACTTCATTAATTTTCCTCCTTTTGGTAGTTAGAAATTAATGTCAATTCCTTCATTTATTTTAAATACTCTCTTTGGAAATTAATTAAAAATGAATTTTCCACGTTCCCTAATTTTTCTCTTATTAATTCTTTCTACAATTTTATTATCATCTACTAAGGCTGACTTACTATGTCCAGATATACCACCACCTTCTAATTCAGCACCAGAACAATATGTGGTTTTTCTTAAACCTCCAAGTCTTTTAGACAACGTATTAAATTTAATAGATCAAATTTTATTGCTTGTAGAATGTCTAGGTCGTCAAATAGTAAAGCTTCAACCAGGTGTATTCGATGATCTGGAAAATGATAAAAATATTATAATAGATCTTTCTTTTGATGGATCCTTTAGCATTTATACTGGATTCTTTGATAGTAATTTCGTTGAACAGGTTTTAAAAAAGAGATCGGACGTTGATTTTGTTGAGAAAGTCGTTCCAGTAGAAGCTAATTCCCCCATTCGTCCTAATATCCTTAAAAGGACTAATTTAGAAAAAAGGACCACTCAAAGCAGTGCACCTTATGTAAGTATAATTTTATATAAAGAAAAAATTTTAAAAGATTTTAAATTAATAAAATCATTTTGATGATAGAATCTTGATCGTATCGATCAAAACAATTACCCATTAGACGGACAATATACTTACCCAAATAATGCTGGTTCCGAATCAAATATTTACGTAGTTGACACGTGAGTGGATTGATTTTGTTTGGCGCAGCAGATTTCTTTATGAAATTTTTTTTTTTAAATTTATTTATTCATTCATTTATTTATTTTCTAGTGGAATTGCTATTGAAAATGTTGAATTTGAGGGAAGAGCAAGTTTTGGAGGTACCTTCTGTTCTAATTGTTCAACAACCGATGATCATGGGTAAGTAAAGAACAAAAAGTTTAAAATATTTAGGCCAGGCAAAAAAAAAAAATTTAGATAATCGTGACTCGGCCGTGAAAAAATTTTTAATAGTAAAAAATTTTTTTCACGTGATTTTAAGTATGAGATAAAAAAGCCAAAAAATTTTTACATATATAAAAAAAATA
The DNA here is from genome assembly GCA_003550305.1 of Glomus cerebriforme. Taxonomy (NCBI): domain Eukaryota; kingdom Fungi; phylum Glomeromycota; class Glomeromycetes; order Glomerales; family Glomeraceae; genus Glomus; species Glomus cerebriforme. The sequence continues at coordinate 1,723 of QKYT01001475.1, read as the reverse complement.
AGCCGGCCGGCCGGGTTATTTTCAAAATTTTACGTCATGAGAATCTAAAAATTTTTTTCTGTCCGGCCTTATATATATAATTCAAATTTTTTAATTATTCTTTTTTTTTTTTTTTTTACATGTAGTCACGGAACTAATGTTGCTGGTATTGTAAGTAACATTATTTGAAAATTAAATCATTTCATCTCTCATACTCATTTTAATTAAACTACTTTTTCTTTTGTTAAGGTTGGTGGTAAGAACTTTGGGGTTGCCAAGAAAACAAAGCTCATCGCTGTCAAAGTATTAAATCAAAATGGTCAAGGTACATCTGCAACAGTGACAGCGGGAATATCTTTCGTAATTACCAAACATCAAAATAGTTCAAATAAAAACACCATTATTAAGTAAGTCTTTTTTTTTTAACCTTTCTATTAATAATAGTTTACTAATTTTTTAATTATTTATTTATTTATAGCCTGTCACTTAGTGCTGGGTTTTCTGATGCAATCAATAAAATAGTGAGCGATAGTATTAATGCTGGTATTCATGTAGTAGCATCAGCAGGTGACAATGATGGTGATGCATGTAGCTTTTCTCCATCATCAGTCACACAAGCAATTGTTGTAGGATCCACAGAAAAAAATTCGAATGCTGCTATAAGTTCCAGTAATTCTGGATCTTGTGTAGACATTTATGCTCCAGGAAGAGATATTATTGCAGCAGGTATTGGTCAAACCAATTCGTTATCTATTTCATCAGGAACAAGTCAAGCTTGCCCCCATGTTGCTGGTGCTATCGCTTTAATTATTAGTAAAAGTGGAAATAAGACACCTTCAACTATGAGGAATACGTTAGTATCATTAGCTGTTAAAAATCTTTTAACTAATGGTGCTAATCCTAATACATTTTTGAAAATACCTGCTCCATAAAATAGATAATTTAAATCATGTAAAGTCAAATATCAATGATAGATATATGTCAAATCTGTTTGTTATTATTATCCAATGTTCAAATTCTTTAGCAGCTTCTAATTTTACATAAATTACATAGACTTTATACTAAACAAATAATTTAATGAATTTAATCCCGGATTGTGTGAATATCATTAATCATTACAGTAAATAATACATTAAAAGAAATTTCACTTCATTCCGAGCATTATGGCAGTATTATTTGGCCAGCAAGACAAATTTTTGTTGCGTAATCCTGCGGTAAGAAATGAATTATAGTATATACGACAGAAAAAATATTTTTTACGTGTAAAATTTNACCAACTTGAGCATTATGGTATAAGTAATTCAGGCCGGCATTATAAAGGTAACCAAAATTAATAAAATTTTGTAGAAAAAATAAATTATTAATCACATGATTTACTGCTGCTTATATGCCACCTACCCCAACTGAGCTACTGCGGTTTTTATTTGGTAAACAGCTTCATTTTATTGTTATGAAATTATAATGTATACTTTGCAAATTTAATTCTAAGTGGCTTAGTTTATCGTATAAAAAAAAAAGATTTGTTTTTTTAAAAAAAATTAAAAACTACGCAGATTTTTTTGTTATACTAATTATTATGAAAAATTAAAAAATTTTATTATATGTCACAACATACAGTGTTCCATGTCGATTTTTTTAAAAAAAAAATTTAAAAATCGAAAAAACCGAGTTTTTAGTCAGTTTACTGATCGTAATATTATCATAACAATGAGTGCAAGTTCTGAAAAGCAACATTCAACCTCTG
>QKYT01001472.1:0-10315 GCA_003550305.1 Glomus cerebriforme | reverse complement strand
ACAAAGTTAAATATTTCCTCTTCATCATCAAAATCTTCATCATCTTCAGATTCTCTTTCATCTTTATCACTTGATAAAGCAGGTTTTTCCGATGAGGATGACGCATCTTTCAACCGTTTTAAATCTATTAATTCCAAATCAATAGGACATCCAAGAAATAATGTTGATGAGTATGTACGACATCCATATCTTCTATCTAAGGATTTCATTTTTATTTTTTTATTTAAAATTGATATATTTTAATGACGATGAGTTAATAGAATTTATTTGAAACAAAAAAAAAAAAATTTTTTTCCACATCTTTATATAAAATAAAATGAGATACCCTATTTTTTTAGGGACTGAGTTTTTAGGGACTGTGAGTAATTCTTAAAAATAATGTGAATTCAATTATGTTTATTATACTTTCAGCCATTTCACATGAAATCAATTACGATAATTATGTGCTTTAAATACCACGTGATATTTGTTAACTATTCCCTTTCATAATAAATCATATTTTTATGTAAATACACAACGCCGTCTGGATCGACATCAACAAATAACACCAATGATGGTTCGATTTTACAGCCGATCCCCATCCCAGATGACAAATCTGCACTGCCACATAAGGATTAATAGGAATCTAGAATATTTACTGTAATCTTTTATAGCCATCTGAACAACATAATTTAAATTAACTAAAAATATAATTTTATACTGTACAGTATAATGAGAGCAAGAAACAATGTTTTTTAAAAAATTAATTTCAAGTTACAAAATATTTTAAAGATACTGTTTACTAGGACCCGAAATATATATAAAAAGGTAAGGTCAGAGTTTGCGTAATGAACCAAAAAAATCATGTGAATCTTTCCTTTTTTGGACAAATTCTGATAATGTCAGCCAGAAATTTATTATTTATTTTAGTAACTGACTGACATTACCGTAATTCCGGCCCTGAAAAAATGCGTACAGCTAATAGTAATTTTTTTTTGGTTGGGCCTGACCTCTGCATGCATATTTCGGGGTCCTTGTGTACTATGGTTCAAATTTTAAAAGATTTAAGTTTTTTGATGTAGTAATAATGTTTTTATCACAAGACCAAGAAAAAAAAATTTCAAAGAACAAAATAATGTAATTTCAAATTTAATCAGGAGTTAGATTGTCATACTAGGGAACGGAAACCGTTACACAGTCCGAAGTGCATAACGTGCACAATTTTGATTGGATCAATGTCTGAATTCCAGACATCTTGATATTTCACTTATATCAATAACGTAACTTCGTATGATCTTCTTCATTACTTTGCATAGACATATATAGTCCTTCGTTACACTTCGGACTAAAAATGGCTATCCATTTTATGCGTAATGTTTATGAAAGGAGACTTTGTAGCTTTTATCTATGTGTTTTTGATAAAGATAACTTTAGATGTTTGCAAGAAATAATAATCCTAAACACTATTCAAAAATTGCAAAAAAAAAAATAAAAGAAAAAACATGGTTTGGTTGAATTTGCCTAACATCTAGCCTGTATATTATTACCCGATTAAAATTCTATAGAAAATGTATAATAATTATGAAAATTAATATCAAAACAAATTCATATATACAGTATATATATAGGTTATTAGCTAATGCGAGCAGAGGGTGTCTTTTTTAAAAATAAAAGTTTATTGATTATTTAATTTTTGATTTATATGTTATATAAACTTAAAATTTCTCAAGTGATTAAAGTTAGTATCATTATTGAATCAAAAAAAAAAAAAAAATTTTAATGGTAGTTATTATGTGATTTTGAAAAATATTTGGGATTAGTTACTTATGACTCAGACTGTATATTTAATATACTAGTATCTTTCATTTTATTACATATTTTAGATTTTGAAGAAATGGTCAAGATATTAAATCAATAGACAATTAAATTATCTACTTATGCTTTTCAATATGTAAAAAGTATATACTAACATTTCTACATTTAACAATTGTGCTATTAATTTTCATGTTAATTAGATTAATTAGTTTTTATTTAGAATTTTTATAAATAACTAGATTTCTCCCATAATAACTGATTTACATACTCTTGCTAGGTCATTGCTATTTTTTTCTTTTACTAAATCTTTTTGGATTGGTGCGTGATGGTATATGATTATTCCAAAGAATTTTGATTGTCTTTTTGATAAACCAAAATCGACCAACTTTGACATTACTAGAGTGCTATTAAACAAACAATATATATAATTAATATGTATCACAGGCGTTTTTGATTATAGTAGGACAACTGCACATGATCATTAATTATGCGGATCGTATGAAGTCTATTCTTTCTCATATTCTACTTTTAATAAATGTTAGCATTTTTTTTTTGTAATAAATAAATCTAATAGAAAATACTTTTATTTTGCGCCTTAGGAAGAAGTATGAAAATTTTTTTTCATTCTTATAATAGAAATTAGCCGTATTCAATCTTTTACTAATAATAGTGTATTTTAGAAATCTGTTTTACCATGGGTAATGTAATATAGTTTAAAAATCAAGTTGAGAATTTTAACAATTTTGTTGCTAAAAGGAATTTGTTCAGAAAAAAACATAAATGTTAAGACTTTATTTTACTTTATTACTTTTTTCATTACAATAAAATTAATCCCATATTTTTTTTCCTTTTAATCTACTAATAAAAAAATCAAATTTCATTTAATACTGGATATTTATAAAAAATGTGTAATGTAATTATGCATGGTTATAATTTTTTTTTTTTGATTTTTTTTCGTGTGAAGAGTACATGACATAAGTGGATTATTAATGTCAGAAGAAAATAATTTATTGGTTAAAGTAGCAACTATTTAATATTTGAGCAATTAATACATAATCTGTTTATTACCATTAATATTTTAAAAATGTAATTATTGAGAAAAATTGTGTTTATTCTTAGGTTACAATATACACGTCAGAAATTTTGATCATGAAATTTGAACGAAATTATCTTGTTATTTTATAATCAATAGTATAAATAAAAGTATAGGCTATTTTATTAAAAAAATTTAAGATTTTACAAATTACCCAAATCTTTAATAGTACATATGTTTTTTAATTATATGTATATAAATAAATTATCAGAACGTAGAACATCCAAGACATCCAGTTATACATTCATGCCATGTATTTAGATCAGAATTATTATAATTAACATCACAATCACATATAACAGTACATGTAATCATAAGATTGAAATTACTAGTAGCAGTTAATGGATCGTTAAATCCGCTGATAAAATTTGTGCATCCAGAGAATTCTACAATACCAGAACTGACACCAATACAGAGATCTTGATAATTAGGGCTAGAAATACCAGGACTGTTAGGAAAGCCAGGAGGAGGAGGATTATTGGGACCGTTAGGAGAACCAGGAGAAGGAAGATTACCAGGACCGTTAGGAAAACCAGGAGAAGGAAGATTACCAGGACCGTTAGGAGAACCAGGAAAAGGAAGATTACCAGGACCGTTAGGAGAACCAGGAGGAGGAGGATTATTGGGACCATTAGGAGAACCGGGAGGAGGATTATTAGGACCATTACCAGGACCATTAATAGGAGGAGGTGGTGAGTTAGGATTATTAGGATCGGCAGGTGGAGATCCAGCTAAATTTTGGTAAACAGTGCCAGTACATCCACTGCATGCAGCATCAACGCAACATTTGCTATTTCCATCTCCAGTTGCACAACACCCAAATATACACCCTCCAGTAAATCGACAAATGCTTTGATCAGTAATATTACATAGAAAAAGGGACCCAGGATCAGATGGACAATCTATATAAAAAATAAAAAACGTTAATAATAATTCCACATGAAGAAGTTAAACATTCAGTATTTACTTACTATTAGTTAATTCATGACCACATTCGAGACCGCCAGTGGGATCACCTGTAACGCATGTACAACCACTGGTATTAGTGAAATCGCAGTCAGCAAAGGCGCGAGAGATGAGAAAGAACAAGAGGCCCAAGAAAAAAATATTATTAAAGTAGTTCATTTTATTTGGCTATCGTTATTTTTTTTACAAAAAAAAAAATATAAAAAATTATGAAATTATATATATATATATATATATTTTTTTGATGATTTTTTTTTTCCTCTAAAAATTACACAAGCATTATTTTTAAATAATAAATCGGAGCTAAATCTTTTTACAAATTTATTTTTCATTTTATTTTTAATAAAAAGAATTAAATGAATCCCACATTCGAATTACTTTTTACAACAAATGAATTTTTACAAGGGATTTCATTTGACGATATAACTTTGTTTACTTAATATTATATAACAAACAAATTTGGCGCTACTTGTACTATAAAATGAGTACATATTTATCAATCATTTGAATCATTTGGAAGCTTGTATCTTGGCATTGCACGTGTTGATCTGAGTCAGTGTCCGGAAATGACCTGGTCATTTGACCATTTAAAGGATTTGCATAATCATTTGTCATTATTCCTAATCCTTTGTCATTTGATCATTTCAGTCATTTGATTTTAATTGGCTGATATCTTATCATGTGATTCTAATCGAAAAATAAAAAAAATAAACTAAGTATAATGCAGGCCATGACTCGGGTCATTTGTCATTTAAGTAGTGAAATGACCCATCATTTGTCATTTGTCATTTGAATCATTTGTCATTTCAAAGTCATTTGCCGAGATCATCAATCTAATCTATAAGTTACAAAATCACAAGTTCTTTTCCACAACGAAAAGCACAGCCATAACCATGATAATCTATAATCCCTCTGCCCTCGATTTTCTTAATTTTTTTTTTTTTTGATGTTACGTATACATTATCTAAAGTGTGAGATTATTTTTATTATTACACGACCATTAGGATGTACGAATATTTTTTTATGCTGATCGACATTATTTATATTGGCACACTAATAATATTGATAATTGATATACACGTGACAATAATTACGTTGATAGTAAAACAGTCCGTGCCACTGTGCAACTTAAGATAAAACGGAGCGGTCGTTCATGATAGTCCGCAGAGTATTAGTTACAGTATTCCATTAAAAATTATGTATAGACAGTAATAAATGCCTTTGTAAGAATTTGTCGAACCAAATTTTCTTTTGAATTTTTGTTTGTATTCAAATTATTTTTTTAAAAAAAAACAATTTTATTAGTTTTAATTTCTTAATATTATACTTACAAATTATGAATATTCTGAACTTTACGTTTAAAAGCTTCGTTAAAAGTTTGATAAATCTTAATCAATCATTTTGATTTTATTAAAGTAATTTAAAGGGTGTATCCGTGTATGTATTTTTAATAATATAGCTGTACTTCCATGATTTAATGATTTTGAATAATTTTTTTGTAAGATTTCTCCAATTCAGTAATAAAACATTATTTTCGTTATATTGCAACAAAATTTGTAATTTATAATAATGTTTTTCATACAAAGGATTCATAGTCTAATCTTGAAAACCAGTTTTTTTAATAACTAAGCCACAAATAACATAATTGATTGATGGCTATTATTAAACTCGAAGTTATCAAGTAAAGCATACTAAACTCCTTTACTTGTTTGCAGTTCATGAAGTAATTAATGAACTACCATCTTATCATGATTTGGCTCATGAAGAGCTTTTGGCAATAAAATTCTACAAACGACTTAGACCAAGTTTTAATATTGCTTGCTTATTTGTGCGAAAATTTTCTGCGGCAAAATTTTGTAAAATCTGCCGGCAATTTAACCTAAATCTGCCCACTTCTGCAATTTTAAAAAATTATACTAAACATATTCTGCTGATTTTTTTGATTGAAATTCTGCTTATTTTGGCAAAATTTTATATAAAACAAAATATGATTATAAATTTTTAAAAAAAAATGACCGAAAAAAAATATTCAGAATATCTGATTGGCTAGAAATGTGATATGATCGTCCTGGTCTCGTGACAGCTAAATTTGATCCATTAAATTATCTGCCCGAAACGATTTATAATACATTTAATAAATAATTGATAGGTTTTATTTGTTATTTATTATAAATTAATTTATTATAATATTAAAAATAAATTTACTATTGTAACCAATATTCTCTATTATATAATTTGTTGTACTTTTTTCACATTTTTTTGATTTTCTTGTATCCCTTCATTATTCTTTTTTAATTTATCAGTTCTATTATTCTTGTTCTCTTTTATTGATTTTATATCTATAATTTATTTTTATACCATTATTCATACCCATACTTAGAAATGAAAAGGAAAATAATAATGAAGGAAAAAAGGTGCGTTATTTTTTTTACTTTTTTTGTATTGTTTCCCAAAAATATTCCCTCCATCCTTTTCCAAATATGGTAGAGGCTTATTGGTTATGGTGCTATGTAAAGGGAGAGGCATAGTGTACTTCTAGTAAGTTTTCAATTTCATATTTCCACATTATATTTTCTCTTATCCATTATCTTCGCCTTTTTCAAGCAGTATAAGTTAAATTTTGATCAGCTTTTGCCAATGAAATTTGTGTTTGTAAAGTCATCAATGGAATTACTTACAATATGGTGAAATTGGCATAATCGAGGATAGTTTTGTATTTTTAAAGAATAAGGATAACTTTAAAGAAATTTGGAAATTATGATTAGGGTCTTTTTTTGCGCTGAGGGTTATCTATTTATACTAATATAAAGAAAAAAAATTCTTGGGGAAAAAAGGGTATTGAATATATAAATAAATATAATCAAAGTTAAGAGATTGTTAAAAGATTACAGATGAAATATATTTAAAAAAAAAAATAATTCTTAAGCAAACCATAAAATATGATTGACAATTATCGTTATCTTACAAAAGGTAAAAACCCTTCTTTCTTTTACACATTTAAGGATATTTAGGGGGACATAATACTTTCCCTCGTGTTAATTATTTATTATGTAACTTGTCCGGAACGGCCCGAATTACCATTATTTGGGGCATTGAGATTGAGTACATTATGACTAATAATATGCAAATTAGTTCATATTCTATTACAAATTCTATTTATCTTATTTGCAGATTACTTAGTGATTAAATAAAAGGCAGTAATTAATACAATTCGAGTAATTCTAGCGAAAAAAATCAATATTTATTCAAAGTCATACTGTATATTATTTTAACAAATTTTAAAGAAGCTCATCTAATTTCTTCAAACTTAAGTTAAATTAGTATTTTCTATATAAAAAAAGTGTTCTTTTTAAAAAAGTTCTTTTTAAAATAAATAAATAAATAAATATACAGATGAAATTTTTGATTTATGATGGTGCATGTTACCACCTTTCACTAGTATTCTAAGTGTTTTATCTTCATTTATAAACAAAAATGCCACAATTATAATTTCGATACCTATAACCCCACATAATGATCCAATTATAATTTTCATTTTAGAGGTTTCATCCTTTATTATAACAGATTGTAATACTAGGATCAAATGTATTAACCTAAGTATAATTTATTACATTCAATATATAAATTTTAGAATTAATTTCCTAAAGAAAAAAATAACTACCGATTAATTAATAATCACGCCACCTACCAGTTCATTACTTCACTGCAGTACGCCATTTCATTTCGCCCGAACCTAGAAAAAAAAATGAGATAGAAATCATCGGCTCAATACGATTACTTACAATACAATATGATTACTTACAATATGATTATTTATAATATGATGATTGTTTATAATATGATTGACATTAATTTATAAAAGGGGACAACGAACTTATTTTTTGATACTTCCTAATTTTGAACAACATGTCTTCTCAACTTCCTATTGATTGCCTTATCAAAATTCTTGAATGTTTAGAGAAAGATAAAACCACTTTACATTCATGCTTACTAGTCAATCATATTTTGTGCAGAATTTCCGTTGAAATTTTATGGAGGAACATTTGGAGTTTCTATCTTGCAACTGATAAACGTATATCATCACGAATACTTGATACTTTAATCGCTTGTCTTCCTAATGAATCAAAAATCCTTATAAATGAGATAGGAATTTTAACTGAAAAATCTTCATTATTTAACTATGCATCATTTTGTAAAGTTCTTTCAATTGATCATATTATTAAAATGATTTGTTGTAATATAGAAGATCCAAATCATATTATTTTATCTCAAATAATGAAAATGTTTATGAAACAAATTTCTTCACTAAAAATGTTAATTCATTTTTCTTATCATCAAATTAATATTTTAAACTTTATTGATTTTTCTGAAGCAAAAAATTGTTTAAAAAATCTTTCAAAATTAAAATGTAATTCATATACTCATGCTGAATTTTATCATCAGATATCTCAAATTTGTCATAATATTCAAAAATTAGATTTAGTTTATTGCATTACTATTTCAAATAATATGAAAGAATTAATTTCTTTGCAAAATGATTTAAAATATTTATCATTGTATTATTCTATTCTTGGATATGGTAATTATTACAATAATTGTAACGATTTTGTTATAAACATTGTACCTTCATTAATAATACATTCAAACACATTAACAACATTACGCTTAGAAGGAGAATTGCCATTATCATTTATTACTAAACTCATAAATTTACAATATCTTCATTTCACTATTGGGAATAGGAATTATGAAAGTTTTAAGGAAATGCAATATTTTACTTTTCCACACTTGCAAATTTTGAAATTGGATAAAGGATTTCCAATTGTTGAAATGTTGATAATGTTGGTCGAATTTTTAAAAAACAATGGAATGAATTTGAAAAAGCTTTATATGAAAAATATATATGAGGATAGTTATAAGTATAATGATAGTATTTTAAATTTAGCTATAGCTTTATTTTGTCCGAATTTGAAATCGTTATGTACTCAATTTACGAAGAATGTAATGAAATATATCTTTCAATATTGTCAACGATTAGAAAAAATTAAACTTTTAAGTGGAATAGAGTATCCTTTTGAAGGGGAACAAGTGTTGGAAATTGTTGGAAAATATTCATCAAAAAATTTTCATGAATTAAAATTATATAGTTCTGGAGAATTGGGTTCAGTAGAATTAGAATCATTTTTTATTGATTGGAAAGATGCATCAAGAAAACCCATTTCTCTTATTGTTAGTAATTATACTTTTGCAAAAACCAAACGAAATAGGAAAATAATTAGAAAATATAAAAACTTGGGTGTCATTAAAAAATTTTTAAAGATTTGAATAATATATTTTTAATAAAAATATAAATGTTTATTAATATGAATTGTAATAAATCAAAGTTGTTATTTGTAATGATAAATTTTATTATTCAAATTTTGGGCTTGGATCTACTCGTTTTTAAAAAAAAATGGGTTGTGATATGAAAAAGGTAATTATTAGGGGTAGAATTTGGAATGAAAAATAATAAGAATTATTTAAGTGTAAAAATACACTAATTTCATAAGAAAATTCTTATAAAACAGATTCTGACTATAATAAATTATGAGACTTTTAAACAGGAAACATGTCTTCAGACTAAAATAAACCGATTATATGAAATTTTTATCCAATTAAATATTAAATTGCAGTCGATTTTTTTTCTTTCATATTTTTAAAATTGCATAATTTAGAATTTTTTAATTTTTTTGTCTGAAATTTACAATCAATATAATATCAATATCATTATTAAAATTTCTGGTAATTTTTTTCTAATTATCTTGCTAATCAATGATCAATAGAACAGGCTAAAAGTCGATCTAGCAGCTATCAGCAATAGTTTTTATTTGAATAGCATATGTGATTTTGATTGCTATAACATTAATTAATTTGTGTAAGTTTTTTCAAGCGTTAAATGATTCATCCTATGATTATAATTAGATTCAAACTTGTTTATTTATAATCAATGAAAGCAACCAGTTTTTAAAAAATTTTAATAATAATATAAATTATAATGTTTTCATCGAATTTCATTTTCTATTATAACACGCATGTAGTTCCTGTTGAAGTATTAAGAGTAAAAGTTTATACCCAAGCAGCAGATATATATATGGTTTTGGTATGATCATATATTTTGTAGCAACTGCCTGGGGGTTGATAATTATGCTTATGATAATCTTTTAGCATTAAATATATGTAATGGAATTAGACCTGAAATAAATGAACAGGAAACACCTAAAAGTTACATTGAAAGTGTTGCACTTGATTTATTGTCAATTTCATACCATACTGGGCAGCAATTCAAAAAAGTAGTAGAAATTACTGATCTTGTAGTTTAAGTTATATCATTAAATTATACTGTAAATAATTTAATTTAATCATTTTATCAAAGAGAATTTCTTACGTTATCCTAGTATAAAAAAGAGATCCAATATTTTTCCT